>PVJH01017389.1:0-47956 GCA_004026705.1 Nesogale talazaci | reverse complement strand
GCCATTTGACAGCCTGCATCTACTGATCATCACAAATGTGTAGGACAATGACAATAAGCAACGTTTAACAGTTTACAATATTAGCAAATCTTTATTTCTGTACAATGGTATGGATGATCAACCAGTGCTCCCAGACTGGCATGTGTGTCTAAAGTGCCAGTGGAGGCCATCATTTAGTCCTCTTCACCAGGAAAACTTTGTTTTTGAGGGTGTGCATTTGTTGCTTTTTGTACCATTCTTTCTTTCCACCAGGCAGGCAAAGAGGCTAGTAGGATCTAAGGCATGGGCCTTATTCTTGCCTGCCTAAACATGCACATTGTGACTTGTGAAATAGGTGCCTTGATCACTGTCAATTCTTTGGAGTATCCATATTATAAACACTCAGTTTTTGCAATCCGATTATGGGAGTGGCTTGGTTCTCTTGAATCCATAAGAATGCCTAGGTTAAGCTAGCAACTATGTGCAAGCACCCCCTCTGCCACACACACGCATCAATACACACAAGTGTATTTTTGCTCCTTCACTGGGCGGCAAAGAAAATATAAAGTCCACTTGACAGTCCATTATTGCCTGTATCCCTTTATTTATTCATCCAAGTTCATGGAGCAGATTCCTGGATTGGCATGAGCATATATGGCAATTTTGTACAGCAGTCATCACATTGCTATACTTTCTTATACCTACGGTAAGTCTTTGACTATTTTCCAACCAACTCTGGCATTACCATGTTGGTTCATTGAGTGAATCCAGTGAGAAGCTTCCCTTTATGAATGTACTGCTTTGTTTTATCATATCTGTTTACATAATTCCTATTCAAGGAAAAAGTTGAAGGGGCAGGTACATAAAAGAGCTAGGTCCACAACTGTGATTTGGAGGCAATCCCAGATGGCTTGCCACAGAGCTTTCACCCATAGAACCTTGCTCCTTACTATCCGCTGCTCCTTATGCAATTCACCAGTTCACAGAGTCAACTCATAAGCTGCCACTCAATTGTCTGTACTAGGGGTTTAGGACGAGGGCTTAGGAGTGGGTAATGACCATCCATGCAGCCTTTAATTCAGTTCTTTGCTTTTTCGTGAGTCAATTTCACATATTTCATGTGTCTGCAATAACAGGTCTTCTCTGTCTTAGCAAAAGAGGGGGAGGAAGAATTGGTAGTATCCTATCCTGCAACCTGGGCAGTGAAGTGAATTTTCACCTCAATACTTCACCTAGTGTATAAATCTTTTCATATCCACAGCAAAAATTTTCACTTCCTCTATTTCCTCCCCCCAATCCTTATTCTTCATAATATAGTTCAGCCATGTTCTTCCTTATATAGTTTAGCTTCACTGATTGCTTGCTCAACATACAGATTGGATAAGTATCATGAGAGGATACAGCTCTGGCATACAATTTTCTTCAGTTTAAACCATGTAATATTCCCGTGTTCTGTTCTCACTGCTGCCTCTTGATCCATGTATATGTTCTCTATGAGCACAATTAGGTGTTCTGGAATTCCCATTCTTCTCAACGTTATTCACAGTTGTTTTGACTCATAGTCAAACACCTTGGCATAGAGAATAAAGCACAAGTGGACATCTTTCTGGTATTCACCTGACATCTGGAATAAGCAAAGATGTCCTCTTCTCAATCTGGTCTGAACACATTCTGTTGGGTGACCTTTCTTTTGAAAGGGTATTGATGGGACTTTTTCAGTCAGTGATCGCATAGCTGTCTTCCAAATTTCCCAGCATAGATAAGTGAGTACTTTCAATACTTCATCAGCTTGTTAAACACTTTTCAGTAATGGATATTCAAGAAATTCCTGGAACCTTACTTTAGGTTAATGCAGGCCGTGCAGCTCAAAACTCTCCCTTCAGCACCATTTCTCCTGAAATGAGAAAAAGCTGATTTGTTCTTTTGGGTAAAGTGATGATGTGTTCTTTTAATCTTCTTTTGATGCTTCTTGCACGGTTCAATATTTTGTCCATAGACTTTGTCAATGTTACTATCCGAGCCTTGATTTTTTTTCTTGAGTTCTTTCACTTTCAGTTATGCTGACCACGTCCTTCCTTTTTGGTTTTCACGCTCTAATTCTGTGGCTCGCACCCTTCCCAGTCCATGACCCTTCAATACAGTTCCTCTTATTGTGGCCACTTCCCAACCATAAAATCATCTTTGCTGCTACCTCATAACTGCAACTTTCTATTGCTATGAGTCAGCGATCCCTGTGAAATGGTCCACTGTTTGAGAACTGGGCCTTAGGTCTTTACACAGTCTTGTCCCAAGCAGTTGGAATTTCCAACGAGGACTTACCCTTAGAATCTCAGTAGCTCAGTGTGTTTGTTGGAGTGGGCAGGTGGAGATAGTGTTGAAATTGTTCAATATTTCCTAAGATAAGGGGGCATTCTGACATGGAATCAACACTATATTGCTTTGTGATTTTTATTTATTTGGCTGGGGTTTTTTTTGTTGTTACTTTGTTTTTGTTTGACCTTTACATGCAGCCTGTGGTCCCTGCAGGGCTGTGATCTGCTGGCGACCTCATCCCCGATCATTTTCCTGAAGTATAGCCAGGTTCCCTCAGAGAAAGGTAAATTTGTAAGGTCAAGCGACAGATCCTGGCATTGAAGTCACAAAGTCTTTAACTATTTCAAAACCGAGCTTTTGGCCTACAACAGTAAGCTTCAGCTTTTCAGTTCTCAGGTCTCTTGCTCTGTGATGGTTGTACCAGGGTGAGGCTGCCTTGGTCAGCTTCTTGCTTAGCTTGCAAGGTTCACTTCCTGCAAGACATCCCCAAGGAGAAGTCATTAAAATGATTAAATGTTCTTAATTAGGGCTGAGCCTCGGTGGCGTAGTGGTTGTGTGTGGAACTGCTGCCCACTGGGTTGGTAGTTCAAATCCAGCAGCAGCTCTCCAGGAGCAAGACTGGGCTTCCTACTCCCACCAGGGCAGTGATGCCAAAACAAACAAACAAACAAACAAACAAAAACAACTCTTTCTTAAAATACCAGTTTCTGTGGATTTGTTGCTCTAATGTACCCAGACTAATACACTCTCCTTATTATATGACTACTTAATGGCAAACTTAATTTAAAATACAACCATAATTCCTCTCTGTATATGACATAATATATCCTTTGGTTTCAGGGATTAAGATAGCACATTAGGAAAAGTCATTATTCTATATACTATGTGCTATATTTCTTTCCATTAACTTTGTATTACCAAAATGATATGTAGCAAGACTTCTGTAATTTATAACATGGTCTTTTTTTCCCCATTATCAATATTGGTCTACAGTTTTTTTTTATTTAATCATTTTATTGTGGGCTAATACATCGCTTTTCATCATACATAGGTGAATACATAGTTACATATACTGTGCCAAGCACCCCCACTTGCCTGCCCTCATCAATGTTCTCCCAAAATTTGCCTTTGCACTTGGGCCCTTGATATAAGCTCCCCTTTCTTCCCCCTCCAACTTTCCCCCATTGCCCCCCCCCAGTCCTCATTACTCTGCAATCGTTATTGTTTTGTCATATCTTACACTGCTCAACATCTCCCCCTGCCCACTTCTCCCTATGTCCGTCCTCCAACTAGGAGACAGTCTGCAGATCCCCATAGCTGTCTTCCTCTCTCCACCTCACTCTCCCTCCACCCATCCGACAACTCCACTCCCACCAATGGCCCCGAGGGGTTCATCCACCCTGAGTTCGCTGCATTTCCAGCTCCCATCTCCACCAGTGCACTTCCTCCAGTCCAGCTGGAACTGCTGGGCAGAGTTGGGACCATGGTGGTGGGGGGAGAAAACCTTCAGGAAATAGAGGAAAGTTTTATGCTTCATTGCTACCTCACTGTCCCTTGACTGACCCATCTCCTCCCCATGACTTCCCTGTCAGGGGGTGTCCAATTGCCCACAAGTGGGCTTTGGGTACCCACACTGCTCTCCCCCTCATTCTTACTGATTTAATCCTTGTTCTTTGATTATAACATGGTCTTGATATGATTTTCTACTCTTTGATGCCTCTGTTTTATCTTCTACTTGTGGTCTATTCTACTTTTCGTCTATTTTGCATTCAGTGGGAGAGATATGACTAGCACATTCTTCTCCTCTGAATGTCCAGCTATCATTTCCAGTAAGAAGAATCACGTGAAATTTTCAAGGAAATTGCCCCATGACTTTTTGGATAAAATTACTACAATTACAGTTATTCAAGTTATACTGGTTCTGTTTGTTTTGCTTCATGGAACTCAATCTTTCTGAAATTTCATCTCCAGCAATTTATATTCTCATTGGGATGTCTAGCACAGAATGTATGCTAATAAAAGCTGAAGATAAATTTAGTCACTTTTGATTTTAATAATGAAAGCATGTATTAGGGGAAGATGGGTCAAAAGTTTTTTTTTTTCATAATAAAGTATACTTAAAGAAAATTTGTGATGTTTCTCCTTTATTATGTCCTAAATATATTAATCAAATATTTTCACAGATGTTTTCTAATATCCTTGAACTCTGGATACTATTTGGAGGATATCACATCTTTTGATGATCCTTACAAGGAAATGCATAATTCTATCAACTCATTTTGTGTCTGTTTTTGGTGTGAAAACTGTATTTTACACAGTTTATACAAATATTTTATAAGCATAAGGGTTTAAATTTTTCATGACAACTTTCAAGCATTTCATTTTGTGAATTGTGAGTCCCGTGGGCATCTTACTGTCTTAAATATTTTTACATTTTGGGCTGAACCCTAGTGGCCTAAGTGGTTGAGTGCAGGACTGCGGCCCGTGGGCTTGGCAGTTCAAATCCAGCGGTGGCTCTCAGGACTGGCACTGGGTAGCGCCCACGACCACCAGAGGCAGTGAGCCCCCCTCCCCCCCCAGAAAAGCAAAAAACAAACAAAAAAAACATTTAAATATTACATGCCATTGCAATATCCATTTATTCTCTAGAGATAATCTCTCCATTGCTATTGGAGAGCATTTTTGTTGCTATTGTTATTTTATAATTAAGAAATCTGTACTGGGCTCATAAGAATATCTTCGCTCCTTCCCCATAGGTTTTATATCAAATGGGCTGAAAAATAAACTATTCCCAAATGACACTGTTTTTCAAGTATCAATATGCTGCAAAGTGCCGCTTCATAAACAAGGGATGAAGGAGTGGGGAGGGGAACAGACAGGGAAAGAGAAAAGAAGATAATATATGTAAAGCAATACGCAAGTCTCTGGTTTATTACCCCAAAATGCAAGCATCCTTTCTTGTGGTCCCTCAAAGTAACAGTGTATTTAATTTAAAATCAATGTAATCTTTTGTTTCCAGCATTTAATAGTCAAGATTTTCAGTTTGTTTACAGTATGGAAACTCTGCTTAAGATCTACTAGTGGTGTAAGTTTTCTGTGTTGACAGAACACCTCCTGTGCTAACTTTCAGTTTGAGTCTCTGATATGAGTTTGGTCTGCTGGAAAAGACTGCAGAGCACTGTCAGGCTACTCAGCACACTTCAGTGAGGAGTGTGGCATTTCAGTGACACCAACCAAGCAAGGGACCAAACTGTTCGGACATACCATTCATCACCTTCCTTCCAGAATCTGGCAAGACCTTCAGTTCTTAAGAAAGACACATATGATTTGTGAGTGTAGAAGAACAATATGTCCGTTAACACTAAATCGGACAATTATATCTACTGGTTGTTGAATTGGTCATGTAAATTGATTTCATTGAGACATATTACCAAAAAAAATTAAGAGTAAATACTGGCCAGGGCAGCTATGATTTGTAGTGTTCCTATAGGATGAAATGGTTTTCTGAGATTATAGTTCTCTATAGAAGTAGAAAGTATCTTTCTTCCAATAAATAGTTGGTACTTTCGAACTGCTGATCTTGTGGTTAAGAACCCAGTGTGTAAACCACTATGTCATGACAGTGGCTGAATTGGAATAGTTTTGATGGCAATGAGAGAGGGGATAGTTTTCTGTGAGTGACCCCATCACCAACACTCCTAACTTTGAAACTGTTTGGGGAGATAGAATCTCAGCAGTAGATAGTTTAAAATAAATATCGCCATTGTCTACTATTGTGTTAGTCCAGGTAGGCTAGAGAAACAAATTCATAAACACTGATATGGATATAAGGGAAAGGTTTATATATAAGAGGAATGGAACATTGAGAAAGCATTCAAACCTAGCCCATTTCAAGGTCATAAGTCCAATATTGACCCCTATGTCCAATACCAGTCTATAAAGTCTCCTTCTGACTCACGAAGTATGTGCAGTAGAAGCATCCTGGTACTGGAAGGGATCTCCTCATGGCTCCTTATTTCCAGGGCTTAGGGTCCATCAGCAGCATCCATTGACAGTAAAAACATCTGAGCCCCAGGGGTCTGGTTCTATCAGCACAAGCCCATGTGGCTTTTCCTCTGGCTCCTCCAGGTTCCAGGACTCAGGATCTATCAGCATGCCATCATCTTGTCTTGTTGGTAGGCCGACTCCAAGAAAGTGAGAGTCAAGTGTCCTCCAATGGGGAAATACAGTGAGACTTCCCAGAATTCTCAGGAGAAAGCCATGTCCACACAAAGGCCTCATTGGCTACCTCCAGATTGACAGGCTAGACTCCACTCCTAGATTCCCAATCATGAAATTGATACATGAGTACATGACTGCCAGAACTACAATATTCCAAACTAAATACATTAGCTATGGAATTCTACAAAGATGATCAGATGGATCTGCTTCCTTTGGGTGGACTACAGTAGATTCTAAAGCCCACTGTGGGTGAGAAGCTGTCAAAAATGAAATTATCCATGATTGCCACAGATATGTTGGTAATGTGCTATGAGTAGGAGTGTTCTTTCTACCTTTTGTCTTCACAGCTCTTTTTCAAAATAATGACCTTCCAAGAATTAAGAATTTTAAGGAGTGTAGAAAAAAATCCACATGGAAATGACAAGAAATATGAAAAATGAAACAATGGGGTGGTAGGGAGATGGGGTGGTGTTGGTTTAGGATCATATGCAAAGACAAAGTCAAACAAATAAATAAGCAGACTCACTGAAGATACAGATTAGTTTAGGAGTGAGAGATATCTCATCACTAGCTAAAATGCATGGGGAAAATCCAAGTATAAAACCAAACAACCAAACTCACTGCCATGAACTTGATATCTATCTATCTATCTATCTATCTATCTATCTATCTATCTATCTATCTATCTATCTATCTATCATCATCATCTATCTATATCTATCTATCTATCATTATCTATCTATCATCTATCTATTCACCCATCCATCTATTTCAGTCTATCTAGCTACACATGATGGGACGCCCCTCCCAAACTGAATTGTGCTGGGTGGAACAGAGCTTTTGTAGTATGCATTTTTCCTGCTAGACAAGGATTGAGCAACTTACTCTGAGTAATTTGCTCAGTGTTGTCACCTGGGAAGATTCTTTCTGGTCACAGTCAATTTTTTCATAAAAGTTTTGTTTGAGCATCATTCATTGTGATGGCCAATTTAAGGGAACAGCTTGAGGCTATGAAATTTTGTTTGGTGCTCAGAAAAAATGCTGCAGAAACTGCAGTGATGTTGAAAACAACTTACAAAGACAGTGCTATAAGGAAAACTCCTGTATGAGTGTTTTTCTAGTTTCAAAAGGTAAAATGTTGATGGTAACAAACCTCATTTTGGACTGTGTCAGTTTCCCAAACAGATGAAAATGCCATCTTGTTGCGCATTTGGAATTCATTCCACTAGGTCAGACTGTTAATCAAACTCTCTATTTAGGGGTTCTGAAAAGACTGTGTAGCAGTGTGTGACAAAAAAGCCTCATTTCTGGCATATAGGGGACTGGTTTTGCCATCAAAATAATGAGTAGTCATGTAGCCATCTCAGTGTGCCAATTTTTGGCAAAAAACAACATCTCTCTCTCTCCATGTAGCTTATTCACCTGAGCTGGCTCCCATGAGACTTCTTTTTGTTTCCACAAATGAAGGAAGGACATGAAAGGACAGCGATTTGATAATGCAGAGGGGGGGAAGGGGGAAAATGAGTGAGGCGTTGTCTGACATCCAAACAGATGAACAATGAAAACATGTTTTCAAGAATGGAATTGCAGATTTTAAAAAGGAGGGGCAAGGAGGATGTTATACCAAGGGCTCAAGTAGAAAATATTTGGAAATGAATATGGCAACGTGTGTACAAATATACTTGATACAAATGATGTATTGAATGTTATAAGGGCTGTAAGAACCCCCAATAAAATTATTTGAAAAAAAATGTATAAAGTGTAATGGAGAGTACTTTGAAGGTGAAAAGCTTGTAAAAAATTTAAATACATAGCTTTTTAAAGGTTCGTTTTTGGAGGGGTACCCCATTGTATGTCTCCATATAGATATTTGAAGCAGCTCTTACAGCATAGCTGGGTAAGTTTTGAACTGTTTTCCACAAGGTTGACAGTTCAAATTCACCAGTATCTAGTCAGAAGAATGTTGAGGATATCCTGAAAAGATTTAAAACATCACAAATCCTATACTTGGTTGTTATGAATCATAACAGACTTGAGTGCAATTGTTTTTATATGTTTGAGGATTATCTTAAAGACTTGCTTGCTCTACAAAATGTAATTAATGTAGTTTTTTCAATGTACTTTGATATTGACATGTGGCTTTATATTAACATGCTATTATTTTATGCAGTTACTTTAGTGTTGGGATGGAATTAACTGAGTCATAGACTTTTGGGTTTGGGTATACCTATTGAAAATAGGATCTGATAATAGAAACAAAATAACTCCTGATGAGGAAACAGAAAATATATATTTGTTCTCATCACTCACTGGATGAAGGAAATGAGATGGTACATAATAGGGTTTTTTTATTTTGCTTTGTCCATCAGCCAAATAGAATTATATATGAGGGTAAATTTAAAAATCTATGTTGCTACTAAGGTTTCAGTTTACACATACTATGAATTTATTCCAACAAACTGTGTTTATATGTGTCTCTGTGATCAATGGAAAGCCACAGACAAGTTCTCTTTATACATATCCAATAAAAACTGGCTTCTAAAGAGATTTTAGGCAAGTTCAATTCAAGGTAGAATTCAAGGTTCATAAAGTTGTGAAGAATGCTTTTGGGAATCTCTGAGGGGTAATATGGAATCCTGGTGGTGTAGCAGTTACACATTAGACTGTAATGCACAGGTTGACAGTGAAACCAACAGCCACTTCAAAGGAGAAAGATGGGGTTTTCTACTCACCCCAAAGTTAAAATTTGTTAACCCAAAGGGGTAGTTATAGTTATACTCTACCCTATGGCGTCGCTATGCATCAGCATCGACTCAATGGCAGTAAGTTGGTAGTTTTGTTCAAGGGGTAATCTTGAAAAAAATTTTTGAAGGATATAAAATGGTCATGAAGTCTTATTAAAATGAACTTTTAGGATAATTTCATTTTTGAACAAAAGTCAGAGAAGCTGAATTATATAAAGAATGTGTTATTAGGTTTGGAGCAAGGCTTATTTACAACCTGTAATATGCCGAAAACACAACATTATTTGTTAAAAGTGAGGAGGACTTGAAGCTATTGGTGATGAGTATCAAAGATTGTAGCTTTCAGTATGGATTATAACTCTATGTAAAGAAGACCCAAATTCCCCTAACTGGATTAGTAAGTAACATCATGGTCAAAGGAGAAAAAAATGAAGTTGTCAAGGCTTTTTTCTTGTTTGGAACCACAACCAATGCTTATGGAAACAGCAGACAAGAGGTCAAACTATGTGTTGCGTTAGGCAAATTTACTGTACATGGCCTCTGGGAGACTGATGACTAAGGTAAGCCTTTACCAAGCTATGGTATTTCCATTGCTTCATATGCGTGGGAAAGTTGGACATTGAATAAGAAAGACTGAAAAAAGAATTGGTGCATTTGAGTTGTGATGCTGGAGAAGGTTATTGAAAATGTCATTGACTGCCAAAAGAGAAAACAAATCTGTCTGGAAAGAAGTATGGCCAGAGCACTCCTTAAAGCAAGAATGGTGAGATTTCATTTCGCCTATTTTGTCCTGATTTGGGGAGAAATCTGTTGTCAGCGCTTCCAGTCTCTAGAAAAGGATATTATGATAGATTAAGTAGAGAAGTAATAAAAAAGACGAAGGCCCCTAGCTAGAAGGGCTGACACAGTGGATGCAACAATGTGTTCAAGCGCAGGAGCAATGGTGAGACTGGCACGGGCTGGGCAGTGCTTCACTCTGTTGTACATAGGTTGCAAAAAACCAGAACCTACCAATAGCAGCAATGTGCAGAAGTCAGGAAACGTATGGATAATATGCTTTTCTTTCTAGTTGTTTTTTCTATCATGACAATTTTCTGGCTCATTCTTTGAAGGTAGCAAGGGTTGTCCTAAAAGAATTTCCCAAGGAAATCTTTCTGGGAAATCTTTAGTTCTTTAGCCTTCTTTTTGTTCTGAAAGCTCAAAAACACTTTGTAAAGAAACACAATTTAAGTCATAAGGGGATATAAAAAGTGCTGTTTTTGTCTTGCACAAATCATAGAACATAGAATTTGTCTGTCAAGGTTAGAAAAATGAACATGCCACTCTTAGAAGTATATAGACTTACATGAAGGCTATATCAAGAAATAGTTGCAGGAGCATTACATTATTTAATGTCACTCTTCTAGTCAAGTCTTTAAGTCCCACCAAACAATCTTACCTTGCATGAGTCTGGTGAGAAGGTGGAGGAAGTTGCTGATAGGGTCCCCCCTGAATAGTTATGAACAGGATTCCCTGGAGTGCCACTGTGCTGTTGATATAATGAACCCTCTGAGAAGCAGGAGGTGGGATCTCATTTCCAGCAAGATCCAGGAGTGTAGCACCTACTCTGCATGAGATGCCTGTGAACCTCCTGGATCCAGAACATATCTATAACATCAGAGGAGTGGCAGCAATACTAGGAGTCAGAGCATGGAACAAAAGTGGTGAACTTTCCAAACCACGATGCACGTTGTGTGCTTTTGTGCAGTTGTCTGGCTTACAGAGTTGAGCGCTTCTGAGCACTGAGGAGAGTGGGGAAATTGGGGACAGGGGTCTTGCTGACCCATGGAGCTTAAGTGGAATGCCTTTGGTATGCTCCTTTGGGCATGAATTAATAGACCTGAAAGAATTTAGTAACATGTCCTGATAAACAACTATCCTGAGCATTTTTTACTAGCATTAGAACCTATTAACTTCCTTAATAAACCCTTTGATCATGAATTTTGTCTCAGTTTTATGTAGCCATTAGAATGGGTTTTAGAACCGAAAGATAAAATAGAGAACATTTATGAAGACAAAATGATAGTATCTTCATATTTTATATTTTTGTTTATAAATGTTTCTATGAGTCTGTAAAAGTTTTAACCTATTGTTCTATGTCATCCATAAATCTTTACCTGGCTTACCTATGCATCAATAAAAAGGCTCCTCAGGTGGTCTCCGGAGGTGACATAATTTATCTCTATATATTTAATGCTTTGATGGCCGTCTTTGGGATTTTCCTTTCTATCCCTAGTTTGTTGAGTACTTAAAAAAATCATTTTATTGGGGGCTCACACAGCTTTTTAATCACAATATATAAATACATATATTGTGCCCTGAATTTTTGCTTGCCTGCTGCTGTCATTCTCCAAACAACCACTTTTCTACTTGAGCCCTTGACATCAGTTTCTCATTCTTTTCCCTCCATCCTTGCTCCCCCTCCCCAAGCAACCTTCAATACTTTATACATTATCATTGTTTTGTCATATCTTACACTGCCCAATGACTCCCTTGTCCACTCTTCCAATGTCTGTTGTCCTGGTAGGAGGTGATGTGTAGATCCTTGTAGTTGTCTCCCCCTCTCTGCCCCACTTTCCCTCCACTTATCCAGTAGCTCCACTGTTACTACTGGCCCCAAGGGGTTCATCTGTCCTGGGTTCTCCATATTTTCATTTCTACCAGTGTACCTCCTCCAGTCCAGCTGGGGCTGTAAGGCAGTATTGGGACCAAGATAATTGGGGAAAGGAAGCCTTCAGGAACTAAGGGAAAGTTGTATGCTTCATCACGACCTCACTGCACCTCATTGGTCTGTCTCCTCCCCATGCCTCCCCTGTGAGAGGGTGTCCAATTACCCACAAGTGGGCCTTGGGTCCCCACTCTACTCGTCCCCTCATTTGTAGTGATATGATTCTTCTTTGATGCTTGATATCTGCTCCCTTCAGTCCCCGATGATCACACAGACTGGTGTGTTTCTTCAATGTGGGCTCTGCTGCTTCTGGGCTAGACGGCCACTTTTCACCTTCAAGCCTTCATGATTCCAGATACTGTATCATTTGGTAGCTGGGAGGCCTTGGATTTCTCCTCTCTGTCTGCATCTGTGCCCCTTTGTCTTCAGAGACCATGTTGGGAGGGTGGGGACGCAGTGATATGACTTTCGTTCTTGGATGCATTGTATCTTAGATCTTGTTCTTTCCATACCTCATGGTCACACAGGTTGGTGTGCTTCTTCTATGGGGGTCTTTGTTGTTCCTGGGCCATAGGACCATTTTATCTCCCTCAAGCTTTTAAGTCCTCAGATGTTTGTATCTTTTGATAGCCGGGCACCATCAGCTATCTTCACCACACTTGCTCATGCCCCCACATGTCCTCAGAGGACATGTGTCTCAGGAGGGAAAGCACACAGTGATATGATTTTTTTCCTGTTTGATGCCTGAGGCCTGGTCATTTTGACACTTCATGGCCACTTCTTCTTGGATATTTCTCAGCTAGATGGCCATTTGTTTATCTTTAGGCTTTGAGACCCCAGACTCTATATCCCTTGGCAGCTGGGCACCATCAGTTTTCTTCACCACATTTGCTTATGTACTTATTTGATTCAGTCATCGCATTGGGTCATTGAGCATCATGAAATATCAGATTAATAGAAAAAAGTGTTCTTGCCTTGAGGGAATGTCTGGGTGGGGGCCCAAGGTCCAGCTTCTACCTTAGTACTAACCCTATAAATATATGCACCTGGATTTATTCCCTCCTTATAATATGTGCTTATATTTACATATGTACATGTCTGTCTTTAGACCTCTGCAAGTGCCCTTTGCCTTCTAGTTCCTTCCTCTATTTCCTTTTGCCTTCCTCCTGTCTCATTGTCATGCTCAGTCTCATTTGTGTTTCAGTGCTTCCTGTCTATTACATTAACTTACTTCAGCCCTACCAGGCCTCCCACACCCTCCTCACCACCGATTGTGGACCACTTGTTGTTCCCCCCAACCTTGAGCCTGTCCAGACCCCCCTTCATCTCCCCTCTCCCTTGCGTCTCCCAGGAACCAGTACTTTTATTTTAAAAATCAAAACAAAACCAGTTGCCACATAGTTGGTTCTGATTCAAGGCAACTTTGTGTGTTGCAGAGTAGAAGGGAACCCCATAGGACTTCCAAGTTTGTGACCTCTGGGAGATAGATCACCAGGTCTTTTTCCCAAGGTATCTCAGTGTGGATATGAACTTCCAACTTTTTGGTTACAAATCAGGCACTTAAGCATTGGATCCATGCAAAATATCCTGTTATCATTAAAGGGAGCTGGATTTTGTCAAATGCTTTTGTGTTGATTGAGATGGCCACCGGGCTGTTGCTTTTTTCTTTTGGTCTATTAATACAGTGTACTACACAGATTGATTTCTTAGCAGTAAACTACGCTTGTGTTCCCAGAATAAGCCCCGTTTTGTCATGGTGGATAATCCTTTTAACATGTTGCTGCATTCAGTTTTCTTGGATTTTGTTGAGGATTCTTGCTACACTGCTCTGTATTTTCTTTTTTAATGGTGTCTTTGGCTTTGTTATTAGAATAATGCTTTGTTAATAGAATACATTAGGTGTGTTCCCTTTTCTTTTATTTCTTGGAAGGATTGTTGCAAATTCTTCTCATGTTTAATATAGAAGAATTACTTAGTTGGTCCATCTGGTTCAGGATTTTGTACTAAAACAATGGCTGTTATTCTTGACAATATACACAGCAAAACACACAGTTCAATAACTTCTATGTGTATCATTTAGTGACGTTTGTATTTTGAACATTAAGATCATTCTCACTATCCTTTTTTTGAGTTTTTCTCTCACATTAACATAAACTAATTGCCTTCCAACATTTCTATCATATCTTTGAGTTACTATTAATTCAATTTCATAAGAATAGTCCTTTTAGGATAATGTCAAAGACAGACCATTTTGATAGTTAAGCTATTGTTTGATTTTTTTAAAAAATAAATCACTTTATTGGGGCTCATACAATTTCCATCATGATCAATACATACATCAATTGTATGCATACCTCATTTGAACACCTGTTGCCATCATCACCCTGAAGCATCCTCATTCCCCTTAGGCCCCCAGTACCAGCTTCTGATATTTCCCCTCCCTCCCCACTCTCCCTCCCCTATGAACCTTTAATAATTTACAGATTGTTATTACTTTTTCATATCATATTATGTCCAATGTGTCTCTTCACCCACTTCCCCACTGTCCATACTCCAGAGAGGAGGTCATATGTAGATCCCTGGGATTGGTTCCCCCCTTCCACTTCACCCTCCTCCACCTTCCCGGTATCACTACACCCACCACTGGTCCTGAAGGGATCATCTATCCTGAATTTCCCCGTGTTTCCGGCTCCAGTGTATATCCCCTGGTCTAGCTAGATTTCTAAGGTAAAATTAGGATCATGATAGTGTGTGGGAGGAAGCATTTGAGAACTAGAGGAAAGTTGTGTACCTCATTGTTGCCTCACTGTACCTTGACTGACTCCTCTCCTCCATGCAACCCCTCTGTAAGGGGATGTCGCTTCACCTATTGATGGGCTTTAGGTCCCCACTCAGCACTCTCCCTTATTTACAGGAATATAATTTTTAGTTCTTTGATGCCTGGCATCAGATTCCCTTTGACACTTCATGATCACACAGGCTGGTGTGCTTCTTCCATGTGGGCTTTGTTGCATCTGAGCTAGACTTCCTAGATAGAATGATCTCAGAGGAATAGTTCATCAGGGGTTAATCAAACCTTCATGGATCTGGGATGTCTGGAGTTTATGAAATTTTAAAATTACCCTCTGCAATTACCCTCTCTTAATCAAAAGTCATCTATAGAATCTTTGGTCAAATTCTAGAAGGAGATGATGTGGGGTGAAGACAGGACTTTTCCACAATAACATACTCCAAAATATTAAGCAAGCTATTTACCAGTAGTTAGTGTGTAAGTTAAGTTAGCAATTCTCCCTAAAGTTCCCAGTTATCTGAGGCCTTTGTGTGTCTCACAATAGAGCTGACTCTCCTGATGTTAGGATGATGGTTCACTTCCCTTGAAACCTGTGGGTGGATTCACATACTGTTTGTTGTTAATAATCTCTAGTGTAGCCTGTTTAGCCACATCCAGGAGTCTGGGGTCCGGTCTTGTCACATGGGATTCTGATAGCTCCCTTTCCTATATGTGTGCAGATGGCACAATTCCTTCCTGTGACATATGTCCTTGCCTGTAATTAGGGGGCTTGGCTTGGCTCCAGAGGATATATAAGGATGGGGCATAGGATAGAGGCTCTCTCCTCTCTCTCTCCTGCCTGCCTCTCTCCTGCCCCTGAGCACTAGGTGCTCTCGGCCCCTCTCCCTCACCCCTTCCCCCACACCCTTCCTCTGTGGACCACCAAGCAGGGCGGAGGTGAGCAAGCTACCCTGATGTGAAATGTGTCTGACTCTTACTGTTTCTCTCGCATGCTATCTACATCCTTATTATGATAAATGATGATTGCCTATTGAGCCCGTGATGTATGTATCCGAAGCTGGCCTCTTCTGATAAGATGAGAGAAGAACTGGAGGGTGCCCAGATATCCGGCTTTTTGAGAGGAAACTTCTCAGTACTGACTCCATCATTTCACTTGTCCTGGGACTGGTGAGAGTTCCAGCTTGTCCATGAGTCAGTTTGGGAGTTTATTTGCTTCATATGCACTAGAGCTAGGAAGTCCTATAGGAGTGTTTTCAGTGACATAGTGGGTAATACCTTGGGATGCTATAGTTTGGCACTAGCATTCTTTAGATGCTGAGGATTTCTGCTCTTTAAAATATTTACACCCTCAGAAACCAAAAGGAAGGGCCAGGTCCATTCCGTCCGACAGGGTTGTTATGAGTCAGATTTTACTTAATGACAGTGTTGGAAGTTTTATTTTATTTTTTGGCATTAATGAGTTTAAAAAAGACTAATGTTGCCTGTTTTTATAGGGACAATAATCATATGGTCTTCTATGATGTGAATGACACCTTGATGAGGAATGACATTCAATTTATTGTCAAAAGTAACATATGAAGGTTTATCCTAAAATGCAACACTTTCAGTGATAAAATAATATTCAAATGTTTACAATGAAGAGCAATTGATATGAATATTTCCAAATTTGCATACATTAATGCAAATTTTAAGAAAATTGAAGGTTTTTTTTCAACTTCTTTGGAAATGGATTAAACATGGAATCAAGATGCATTAATAATTACTGGTGATTAGAATGTGAAATTTGAAATAAAAAAATGTCAGTAGCCAGAAATTATGGTCTGGATTATAGAAATGACCTAGATATCACATGTTTAAAAGTTTTCACAACCAATCATCTATTCATTGAAAATACTTTTTATTCAACAATATAAACTATACACACAGAAAACACAATGACAACCTGTAATATGCAAATGACAAAATTTTCCTTGTTGAAAACAAAGACGACTTAAGCACTTAATGATAGAGAAAAAAAAGTCTTAAGAGTGAATTATACATATTTATTTAAAAAACACACAGAGCCTTATAACTAAAGCAGCATCATGATGCTGGAAAAAATAGTTGTTAAGTGTTTCATTTTACTTAGATCCACAATTACCACTCATGGAAGGCATCAGTCAAGAAATAAAATGATGTATATTATTGGGCACATCTGTTGCACAAAACTTGTACACAGTTAAAGAATAAAGATTACTTTGAGAAGTAAGGTGGGCCTATTTCAACACATGGTATTTTCAGTGGTCTCATATGCATGTAAAAGTTGAACAATGTAAAATAATTGATTCATTTGAATTATGGTGTTGGTGAAGCACATTAAAAGGACCACAAATTATCAGAGAAAACAAATAAATCTGTTGTGAAAGAAGTACAGCCAGAATGCTTCTTAAAAATGAGCATGTCTGATATGATCCCTGAAGACAAATGAATGCATAAGCAAATGTGGTGAAGAAAGCTGATGGTGCCTGGCTGTCAAAAGATACAGCATCTCCAGTCTTACAGGCTTGTAGGTAAACAAGCAGCCATCTAGCTCAGAAACAACAAAGCCCATATGGAAGAAGCACACTAACCTGTGTGACTATGAGGAATCAAAGGGGTCAGATATCAGGCATCAAAGAACTAAATATTATGTCATTGTAAATGAGGGGGAGTATAGGTTGGTGACCCAAAGTCCATCTGTAGGTAATGGACATCCACTTGCAGATGGGTTGCAGGGAAGAAATGAACCAGTCAGCATGCAATGTAGCAATGATGAAACATACAACTTTCCTCTAGTTCTTAAATGCTTCTTCCTCCCCACTATCATGATCCCAATTCTACCTTACTAATCTGGCTAGACCAAAGGATGTACACTGGTACAGATAAGAACTGAAAACACAGAGAATCCAGGACAGATGATCTCTTCAGGAGCAGTGGTGAGAGTGGCAATATGGGGAGGGGAAGGTAGAAAAAGGGAACCGATTATAAGAATGTACATGTAATCTCTTCCCTGGGGTAAGGACAACGAGGATGTGGGTGAAGGGAGACACTGGACAGTGTAAGATGTGACAAAGTAATAATAATTTATAAATTATTAAGGGTTAATAAGAGAGGGGATAGTGAGGAGTGAGGGGAAAAAATGAGGATCTGATGCCAAAGGCTTAAATATAAAGTAAATGTTTTAGGAATGATGAGGACAAAAAATGTGTGAATATGCTTAACATACTATAGATGTATGTATGGATTGTGTTAAGAGTTGTATGCATCCCCAATAAAATGCATAAAAATAAACAAATTAGCTGAGCCCTGGTAGCATAGTGGTTGAGTGTGGGACTGCAGCCGACTGGCTTGGCAGTTCAAATTCAGTAGCAGCAAGGCTGGGCCTCCCACTCCCACCAGATGGCAGTGATGCCAAAAATAAATAAATAAAATAAACAAATTAATTAAAGATAAAACAAACAACAACAACAAAAATGAGGATGTCGAAACTTTCTCACATATTCAGGCAACCAATCTCCACACAAGTTATCATTCTTGATAAAGTAGAGGGTCAGCAAAAAAGTGGGAGACCTTGAACAAGGTAGATGGATGGGACAATTGGTAGAGTGGCTGCAGCGATGGACTCATCACATCAGTGGTTGTCACGACCGTGCATGTCTGGCGGGTGTTTTGTTCTGTTGTACATGGGGTAAATGTGGATTGGAACTACTGGAAGGCAGGTAAAAGCATCAGCAGCAACTAATTTGCTATAATTGTAACACGTTTTTCCAGAGTCTTCTATGCTTATCCTTTCAGCATTTCTGTTTCTGGGAGTTAGTACTTATGCCACCACTTTTCTATCTGATTTTAATTCCTCGCACCTTTTTTCTCTGTCACTCTAGTTAGAAGTTTTTCAATTTCATGGATGTTAAAAAGACTAACTTCCAGGTTGGTTGATTTTTTATAAATTTTCCCTTCTTTATTTCATTTATTCCCACTTTAAATTTTGTAATGTCCTGCTTTTTGGTGGACTTGGGCTTAATTGCCTCCTATTTTTCTAGTTCCTTCAGTTGTGACTTGAAATAATTAATTTTACATATGTATTCTCTTAAAATGTAGACATTACCAGCATATATTTCTTGCTGAGCTTTGCCTTTTTTGCATCCCATAAGTTTTAATACATTAACCTTACATTTTCATTTCATTCTATTTTCTTATTTCCCTCTTAATTTCTTCCTTGACTTATTGGTTAATAGAATATTGTTGAATTTTCACATATTTGTTTATTTTTCACTTTCTCTTATGAACTTATAATTTTATTATATTGTAGTTATAGATAATATATTGGATAATTTCAATATCCAGATTTATTAAGATTTTTTGTGACCAAATATATGAGTTTCCTGGAACATAATTCATGTACAATGGTGAAGAATGTGCATTTTGCTGTATTTGGATATATCTCTCTCTATATATAAGTATATGTGTATACACATATATGATTTGATAGTATTAGCTAACTAGAAAATACATGTCTGACAATATATGCTTGACAAATATGGTAGTACATTTAACAATACAAAACTAACTAGAAAATGCATACATATATTTACATTTATATATTTTTATTCTACTTAACTTCTATAGTCAAATCTTTATGCTCTCATTTACACCATTTCTAGGTGTTCTAGATTATTGATAATGGTGGTTTGAAGCCTCCCATTATGTTTGTTAATTCACTGTCATTGAGTCAATTATGAGTCAAAGTGACCCTACAGGACAGGGTAGAACTACCTCTGTTGTTTTCTGAGACTCTAACTCTTTTTTTGTGTGTGGTATCACTGCTCTGGTGGGAGTAGGAAGCCCAGACTTGCTCCTGGAGAGCTGTTGCTGGATTTGAATCATCAGCCATGTGGGCCGCAGTCCCGCACACAACCACTACGCCACCGGGGCTCAGCCCTGACTCTAACTCTTTATGGAAGTAGAAAACCTTCTCTTTTGTCAAAGAGCAATTGGTGCTGACCTATGACTCGTAGCCCAAGTAGGCACTTGCCTAGAGAATGGCTCTTTTCTACATTTGATTCGATCAAGATGTGCTTCATATAGTTTGGGTACATATGAAGGGGGTTTAAAAAGTTTCTGAAAAATAGAAGAAAATGGAATTTTCCCATAAATTTTGGGACCCCCTCATATAATTATAATTGTTTTATCTTCTTGTGTTAGAATCTTTTAACATTCGCTAAGAATAGAATAAAAGAACCACTATGCTCTTTTATTCTTACTGTTAGATGCCAGCAAGTCAATCATGAACCACAGCAACCTTAAGCACAGCAACATGGAGCACTGCCGGGTCCGGCACCCTCTCCACGAGCATTCCTGGGTTCCAATCCATTATTTGCGTATAGTGATGTGTCTGTCCAGCTCATCGAGAACCGTCCTCTTTTTGCTGCCCTCATACTTTAATAAGCATGACTACTCTATTCCGGTCAGTGAGACAAGTAGCAGTCTTCTAAGTTCTTCATATACACAAACAGTGCTTCCAGCACTTCATCAGTCTGTTGAAGCATTTCACTTGGTATTCCATAAATTCCTGGACCTTTTTTGTTTAATTGTTAATGCTTTCGGTGAAGCTTGAACTTCATTCTTCAACATCATTGATTCTTGCTCATATGCTACCTTTTGATAAGTTGGAATGTGGACTGGTTCTTTTTGGTAAAGTGGTTCTCTGTCTTCTTTCCATCTTCTTTTGATGCTTCCCTGCATCATTCACACTCTTATTTGTTGCTAAAACAGATTTTAACATCTATTTTTCCTATTATTTTTATGGAAAACTTTTTCCTGTCCTTTCACTTTCAACTTCGTTATGGCCTTGAGTATAAGACATAACTTTTAGTGTATCTTTTAGTTTGCATATAATTTTTTCTTTCTCCTGCCACTTTCTGCCTTTAGATTGAAGAGCTTAATCTTTAATGTAGCCCTCAGTAAAAAAACAACAACAACTTACAGTTGTCACATTACTATTCTTCATGTGTGTGTACCTGTGTCCTACTGCACAGTGGTTAAGTACTTGGCTCATAACCTCCTGAAGATTAGAAGTGTGAACCCACAATCGACTCCATTTTACTCTCTGTCTTTTTAATGACCCTTTGCTTTATTCATGAAGGATGTTGGTGATGTCCTCTTACAGCTCATCAGAACTTCTGTCATTAGTGCTCCAAACCTGTGCCTCAGGTATTTTAGAATTCAGGTAGGATAGATTCAAAACTATATTTTGGCTCCTATGGATTTGTTTTAAATTTCTTCAGCTTTATTCTTAACTTACATAGGAGCACAACTGGCACATGGTCTTGCTTTAGCTGCTGATAATGAGCTTCTCCTTCATGCTATCCCACAGATGTAGTTAATTTGATTTCTGTGTATTCCATTGGGAGAATTCCATCTTTTGTGTTGAAAATGATATTAGCTATGAGCAAGTCATTGATTTTACAAAATTCTATCATAAATATCCAGCTTCTTTTTTATCACCAAGTCCATATTTTCCAACTAGTGTTCCTTCCTCCTTGTTTCTGCATTCTAATCACCAATCACTATCAATGAATCTTGATGGGATGTTGGATCAATTGCCTACTGAAGTCAGTACAGTCCTTCAATGTCTTTATCATTGGCTTTTGTGTTTGGTGAATAAATTTACTAGTGGTTGTATTGATTGGATTTTTTTGAAGAATGGCACATATAATCCAATTACAGATAGCATTGGTTTTCATGATGAATTTAACAAGATCCTTTCTGACAATAAATGGCAGGTCATTTTTCTTGATCATGTTATTCCCAAGATAGTAAATCATATGATTTTCTGATTCCATACCAATGTCAGTAGCATACAAGTCTTCTATTTCTATATATTTCTTTACCTATTTAATCTATGTTGGAGGCAAGTCAAAATTCAGGGCACCAGCTTTATTGAAGTGATTTATTATCATAATTCAAATATTTATATGTTGTGTTTCCCATAGCATGATTTTATAATTACATATCATGTTGCTGTATAATCGATTGAATTGCGCCATCCCCTGCCCCCAAATGTATCTCACTAATATAGTGGTATACTTTCTAATATGATCAGCTAAGTGGTTTTAAGGAGTTTGGGGTCTGATGCAATACCATTACTCAGGTCAACGGACTGATAAAAATTTCTCTAAAGTGTGGCCTGAATCTCACAAGAGATTAAAGGAGAGGGAAGCGGGTACAGAATCATAGACTAATTATCATCAAGAAAGAAAAGCCCAAAACTTAATGTGTCCTTCGAACTCATGATTCCTACATTGAGAACTTTCTAGGTCCAGAGGAACAGTGATACCAAGACACATGGAGAGTTCCAAGGAAAACCAGATCTACTTCTGTTGAAAAAAGATGCTGACCACCCCGAAAGCTGACCACGGACTTGTTCCAGTAAAGCTGGTGCCGTGAATTTGGACTTGCCTCCTAAACTGTGAGACAGAGAATGCATTCAAACCAAAGATCCCAGTGATGATGCCGGGAAGATGGAGTAGAAGTGGGAAACCCATTACAAGAATCTAGATATGGCCTCCTCACTGGGGCATGTACAATGGGGAAGTGGGTGAAGGGAGACATCAGATAGTGTAGGATATGACAAAATAATTTATAAATTATTGATGGTTCTAATCATGAGGGGAGGAGGAACAGAGAAGGAGGGGAAATATAAAGAGCTGATACCGTGGGCTTAAGTGGAAAGAAAATGTTTTGAGGATGACGATGGCAACAAGTGTAAAATGTGCTTTGCATACAATGTATTGTGATGGGAGTTGTATGAGTCCCCCAAAAAAGATTTAAAAGGAACAACCGTTATTAAAATTAATCTAGAAAGTTATTCACTTGTACTGTGAAAACACTGCAAAGCAAAATCATAGTGCTAAATACATTTTCGGTGTGACCAAAACTATTCTCTTAATTGTTAAATAAGTGTTCCATATTCTCAATTTTGCGGTACCTTATTCTGTGTTATTCTAAGGGATTCTAAAGATGTCACAGTATATTAAAAAAAATGGACCAGGACACACATGCAACTTAACTACCAAAATGCAATTCTTGACACTTTATGTATGAATAGAGACGCTACCCTTCTTTATGCACCTGCTTTGTCTACAGCGATTGTGTTGGGACAGTCTGGTGTGCTTCTTCTATGTGGGCTTTGTTGTTTCTCAGCTAGATGGCCACTTTTTTATCTTTAAGCCTTTAAGACCCCAGAAGCTATATCTTTTGATAGTTTTCACCTAGTAATTTTGATTACCTTTTCTTATACTTGGCTTCTTATAGTTCTCTTCAGCCAGTTCAAATCTGTTGTTGAAATTTTCAGTAGGTTGAGCCCCGATGGCTAGTGGTTGTGCGTGGGACTGCGGCACACTGGGTTGGAGATTCAAATCCAGCAGCAAGGCTGGGCCTCCTACTCCCACCACCAGGGGGCAGTGATGCCCCCCCAAAAAAAACAATAAAAAAAAAAGCAAAAAGAAATTTTCAGTAATTGTATTTTTTTGGATCCAGTGATTCAGACTAGGTATTTTTACAGTGTTCATCTGTTTTTTGATATTGTCATTTTATTCATGTGTCATTTTTCTAAATTTTGTGTTTTATAGCAGTTCTGTAATCATGCTTAATGCTATTGCTTTAAAGGTCCCTAGTCTGCCAACTTACCAGGTCTTAAAATAGTTTATTTCTGGCTGAGCGCCAGTGGTGTAGTGGTTGTGCTCAGGACTGCAGCCCACTAGGTTGGCAGTTCAAATCCAGAAGCTCTCCAGGAGCAAGGCTGGGCCTCCCACTCCTACCAGGGCAGTGATGTTCCCCGCCCCCCCCCCCAAATGGTTTATTTCCTTTTGTGATTTTTTTTAGGGGTCATTGTTTTCAGTTTTGTTAATTTCTTGTTGACTCTGAACATTAAATATTGCAGCATGTCAGTTCAGAACATGTATGTGGTTTTCTATTTCTGGAATAAGCTCTAAAGTGTTCATAACCTTTGGTCTTTGTTGACCGGCTCCTCCCTCATGCTGTGTAAACTCTAAGTTAGACCAAGGTTCCTGTCTTCCATAAAGCTCCTACATGGATCAGAATAGACAGACACAATTATGTCTGCCAGAAAAATTTTCCCTGCTCATTTCAGAGCCAGGAATTGGGCCTTATCTCTTGGAATGTGACCTGTGGTTCACTTCCATTGCATCCACTGCCATAGCACATGCTGAGAGGGGGAGGGACAAAGACAGTAGGAAAACATTTCCTATAGTTTTAAAGTCACACTTTTATTAGTTTTATGTGACTAATTGCTATAATCCTGCTCTTAATTTCCAGCATTATTACTGAATTTTAGGTTGTAGATATGTAATTGCTCTTTATTTCCCCTTGGTGCTTGTGCGAGAGAGTTGAGATTTTACCATCTTCTTGGAAGTTCTCTCAGACATTACTGATCACAGTTTTACACCTAGAGACCATAGAAGTACACTTTTAAGCAGTGATTTTCTTTTACAGACCCTGAACATATTTTACAGGGAGTGATTGGCCTTGTGACTGAAACTATGAATGAAGACACTTAATTTCTTATTCTAAATATTTAAAGGGGCATATGAAAAAGAAAAGGAAAATTCAGAAAATATCAAAAGGGACTAAGCGATTCCACATTAAAAAAAAAAAAAAAGAGTAAGTCTCCACACTGACCAAACAATTTAGATAGACTTCATTAGCTTTCCTTGTTTACATGGTGTGTATGAAGAACCACAAAAGAAGAACCAGAAAAGGATGAAGGTGGTGATGCAGGCATATGTTGGAGGTATTTTGTGTTCAGTTCCACATTACTGCTATACAGTGGCTCTTACTGTGCTTGTGCCCATTTGGTTGGGCCAGGATTTTCAGTGGTTTGCTGGTTAATACTGAGTAATCGCCTATGAGTTGGCCTAGCAGAATGTAATCCTACTAATCAATTGTAAGCCTACACATTTGCATACGATTAGGATAGAATGCAACACCCTTACTTAGGTCACAGGCCTGATACAATTAACTGCTGTTGGGCATGATCTTTTTTCACTCTGAGTGGACATCCTGGAAAATTTTGTTTGTTTTTTGTTGGGATGGATTATGCAACTGGCTCTTTGACCTCTGGTTCTCTGAACTTGAGTCAACAGGCATCTGTACTGCCAACAGGCATCTGACCTGCCAACTTGAGAACCATTAGCCTCTGCAACCACAAGCATGGCTTGTTGTTGTTCTTAATTACATTCACTTCTGTGGCCACCTGCCTCTGGCCTTGTCCATCGTGGGTTCATCAGACCCTGCAACTATGCACGTCAGAAATCTCCAGCCTAACTTCAGTCTTAGAGTCTGCCTCAACAGATATGTATATCACCAGTTTTACTTCTCTAGAGAATCTAACCTAAGATGATCATAGTAACATGAAACATACATGGTTTTTGTTTGTTTCTCAGAGCATATGTTATGTTTACACTGTCTAGTAAGGGTGAAAGAGAATTATAAGAAAGTTTGAAATGCCATGAGAATTACCAAAATGAGACACAAAAACACAAAATGAGCACATACTATTGGGAAAATATCACCGTAAGATTTGCTTGGTTTAAGGTTTCCCCCAAATTGTGATTTGTAAAAACAAACAAGCCAATAAAGCAAAACAAAAAACAGTATTTGTAAAGGTAAACAAATAAAACTTAAAAGAAAAAATAGAGATATGTTTTTCATGACTCAAAATGGCTCAGATTTCGGACTTATTATTTATTATTCAAATAACACCTTTATACTTGATGGGACTAGATAAAATGGCTACTGTTGTCCCAATTTAGTTTTGCACAATCAGTTGGAAGAGTGGATTTCTTTGGCAAATTAAAAAAAATATGAATGAACCTAAAATAAAGAGACTTGAAGCTATTCAAAGAGGAAGGAGCCACAGAGCTATGAAGGATGTCTTATTCCAAGATACTTAGCTTTCTTTTAGCTCTTTGATGATCTGGAAGTGCAAAGTCTGTCAATTTGAGACAAAAGCAGTTAGTGGCTACAAATTTTGGAGTCTTGCTCACTCAAGGCCACCAAGTCAATTCTGACCCTGTAAAGTAGAAAGGCCCTCATGGATTTCTGACACTGTAACTCTTCAAGGTCGTTTTGAACTGCTGACCTTGAGGTTAGCAGCCGTATGCATAAACATCACACTATCAGGACTTTAGGAAGCTCAAAGTGGCTTCCTAATATTGGCTTTGCAGAATATTGAGAAGTGATGATATTGATGGTACATTCTCACAAAAATTGTCCATGGAGCTGATGATGTGAAGTTTGTTTTCTGTGCATGCTCTTAATATCCATTCATAGAGGTTTTCTTAGTTCATTTGAGAAAAATTTGAATTTCAAAGATATCAATTAAAGAAAACTACTTTCTCCTGATCATAACTTTGCATGATATGATAATACTACTTTAAAATATTATTGTTTTCAGGGTTATATGTGCATGCTTGCATTTGAAAATCTCACTAGCTCTCAGGAGTGATTACTGCCCTGGTGATGTTGTGTGTTAAGCTTTGGGCTGCTAACTGCAAGGCCAGTGTTTCAAACGTACCACCTGCTCCTTCAGAGACAAGTGCGGTTGTCTGCTCCAGTAGTGATTTATGGTCTTGGAAACCCTGTGAAGTGTTTCTAGTCTCTCCTCTAGGGTCTTGATGAAATGGAGTCACCTGGGCAGCAGTGTGGTTGTTAGCTAATTACGTCTGCCAAAAAGCAGTTAAGAGAGTTGGTGTTCAAAGTTACATGATGTACGTGATAAGCTCAAGAGTCGCACTTCGTTGGACTGATTTCAACGCTTGACCTGGGAACCATTACATTTTTGCTTTTTGTGTGACACTCTCACACAGCCAATCAAATATTTGAAAACACCAGGTCCTAAACTAGCTAGCATATAACAAGAAGAGATTTAAAATATTTTTATTTTAAATTTTATTATTTCTTAGGGAGTTGATGATTCCTGGGTGTAGGTACTATGCAATCTAATTGATAAAGAAGTCAGATGGGTAAGTGCTGAAGTCGGGGTTTGAGTCAATTTATGTCTGTCATCCTTTACTCTTACTTGAACATTAAGGACACAAGGGTAAATTGTTGTTTAATTCCCAAGATCTCAGTATCTCATCTAAAACAACAGCTAATGGTATTTTCAGTAGTAAATGTCCATGGAAAAATTCCTTTTGAAATATGGAAGAACATCTGCACTACAAAGTATATTTACCAGCGATGAGGGCTTTAAACGCCACAAGTTTCTTAAGGATATGTGAGCCTTTTTATTTGTCTTTGCCTAGATCATCAGGCTTGTATATTTCTCCTTAAGACGGTGCCATCATGTTCATGGTGTTCTCAAATCAGTTGCATAGACAATACAATGTTTCTGATTAGAATCTACAGGAGTCAAAGTAGTGTGTCTGTAGCTCATGGCTTTAGAATTTAGCTTTTCTTATTTAGTCAATGGCTGTTTCAACCTGCAAATATTGTTTGGCTAATGAGGGGAGGAGAAATAACCATGGAGCAAGCCCCTATTTTGTACAACCCCTTTGACACGAGACTCCTGAGTCATCATTTAGCGTGTTAAAGTACAGGTTACTGGGAATGCTTGCACTACCCCTGAAAAGAAAGGAATGTCAAAAAGGAATAGAATTTATTGAAAAAGGAGAACAAGCAAACAAACAAAACCAGACTTCATTAGAGAAGTATCATTCAAAGGAAGAGTTTTCCATTTTTTTGGGGGGGAGGGGGGCATCACTGTCCTCTGGTGGTGGGAGTAGGAGGCTCAGCCTTTTGCTCCTGTTGAGCCGCTGCTGGATTTGAAACTCCATCCCAGTTGTCTGCAGTGCCTCCCACAACCACTATGCCACAGGGGCTCAGCCTCGAGTTTTCCATTTTCATTCACTCTGAGGTTTAGGATTTTGACTTCAGGGGACAGGATAGTCTTACATAATTGAGAAATCTAGGTTACAAGTCCAGAAGGGTGTTTTAAGTAAAGAGAAGGTTTTTAACTGAAGAAATAAAAACTCATAATCAAACTCAGGACATAGAAAATAGTAGACACCAAATACACATTTATCAGATTATTGAATAAATGATAAGTAATAGTCAATACAGAATGGTAACTAATACAGACACCAAGTGACAATGAGTATACAAATTTGCTGTGGAGTTTGGCTATAACTTCCCTTTTGTCCCCCCTACCCTACTGAATTGGCCTGGAGTATAACCTGCAAAGACATACTTCTGTCCTGGTCTAATTTGAATTATTCTCCCTGCTAGGGAGTAAACTCCACAAGGACAGGCATTATAGCTGTTCTGTCCACTGATGGATCCCAAGACCCGCGGATAGCACTTCCCAACAGATAGCTGAAGCTTCACAAATATTTGTTGAGTAGGTGAGTACATGCTTAACTTTGCTGTATGTCAGACTACTTTTGCCTAAGGGCCAGTACAGGGAAATGTTGCTCCCATATCTCAGTGCTGTACGAGAGTTATATCACTTCACAGTTCAGAAGGGTTATTACTATTTTGTAGGCTTATTTGCACCCTTGATTTGCTCTGAGCTATCTGCTGGCTTTATGTATCTCTTGGGAATGTCTATTTGCTGCTTATTTCCAGCTGTCTATCTGTGAGTGTGGTGCTGTGATTACTTTCTAGATTGATTCTCTGTTATCACGTGGTAAAGACTGTGGCAGTTTTACCATGTCTAACTTGCATGTGTCTGATGGGGAGGGTGTGTGGGGAGATACCAAGAAGATCATCTGTGAGATTTGACCAATAGTTGAGATTGAGTAGATTAAATATAGTTATTTCCTAAAGTAATTTTCTTGAAAAGAATGCCTATTATTTAGTTTTGTGTAAAAGGTCAAATTGTCATGGTTGGGTACAATATTTTACCTCCTTGACTTAGCTCTCTAGAAAGTGAAAGCTAGAGAGAGGGATAGAAGGATATATATATATATATGTATATATATATATATTAGAACATAATTTTCAGGCTCTGGGCACTTTCAGTTTACATGGTGTGTAGCCCAGGAATGTAGACTATCCACAGGTATTCTGATAATAGAGAGGTTAAAAACAACACATAGCAGCTGCTTGGAGAGACAGTGGTGCTAGGGAATGGAATTTAGTGAGGAAGGGGGTGTTGATTCTATCTTGTGAAAGCACAGTCCTTTATGTCATTAGAAGAGGGATCCTTCTAGAGGCATCTTCTAGAAGAGGTGGTGTTTCCCTTATGCCCAGTATGTTGTAACTCTGTGATTTCAGAGTACCATGGGGCACCTTGGAAGATCCGATGGGAATGTGCCCTGTTGATTTCACAGCTTGCTGCTTTTCCGTCATCAAAAAGCCCATACCTACCTGGATTTCTCTTGCTGCTCTCCACTGGAGTGTCATTTCATTGACAACACTGTGGGGGTGAGGGGTGGGGCGGGCACTTCGGTGCCCATGTTCATTCACACACAAGGGGGGCTTCAAAAAGTTCATGGAAAAGTGGAGTTGAACAATAATGGAATTGTCCCAAGAACTGTTTGAAGCCCCTTTTATAAAAGCAAAGCAAAAGTTGTAAAGTTCAATTTGCAACTGGATTATTATAATTGCAACTAACAAAACCAAAACCTATTGATGATGCCTATAGGTGCCTTGAAGGATGTAGTGGACCCCCTGGACATGGTAATTGGAAAGGCTCGGAGTGGAGCTGGTGGACTGGGCTTAAGTGAGTGTCCATTGCGTGAAATAAATTGAATTTTGCTTTAACTCTGAAACCTCATGAAAATAAATGTTTGTACCTTGTGCACTTTGACAAAATTTAAAAATATTGGCTGAGCCCCGGTGGCATAGTGGTTGTGCGCGGAACTGCGACCCACTGGGTTGGAGGTTCAA
Organism: Nesogale talazaci; assembly: GCA_004026705.1. NCBI lineage: Eukaryota > Metazoa > Chordata > Mammalia > Afrosoricida > Tenrecidae > Nesogale > Nesogale talazaci. The sequence goes on along the minus strand of PVJH01017389.1, from coordinate 18,270 downwards.
ATCCAGCAGCAAGGCTGGGCCTCCTACTCCCACCACCGAAGGGCAGTGATGCCACACACACACAAAAAATTAAAAATATTTTTCCAGATTTTTACTTCATAATTCCTGTACACGATCCTTATAATCCCACACCCTAACAAATACATAATTTGTAGATTTAAAATCTTTTCATTTTTCCACACATGCACATATTTTGCTTCTTTTTAAGATGCAGATAAAACTTTCTCATTTACTTTTAAGGAAGCATTTTTCTCATTGCTTCTACTATTCATTATAATTGTAATGACAGCATAACCTTTACTAAATTGCTTGGCTGTTCTACTTTTACTAGACAGATTGTTTCCAAAGTCTGATGTTATAAATAACTTGGGGTTGACACCTTTGTGTCAACAACTTTTTGACCTCCATTTGAATTCTTTTTTTTTTTTTTTGGCCAAACTCTTAGATGTGAGCTTACAGTCTCAAAAAGACAAAAATGTTTCCCAAAGTTCGGAATGCTATGGAAAGAATCTTCTTGGTTATGCTTTTCTACAACTACCTGAAAGGTTGGTGGTTCGAGGCTACCCAAAGATGCTTGAGAAGAGAGGCTTAGTGATCTGCGTGAAAAAGGCCATCCACTAGAATACCCCGTTATCAGGATTTGGGATCAACCAAACAACAACTAACAACTGTCACAAAAATGAAATCGAAAAACAGTGATATAAAACCATGAACACATCAGGACATGGATATACCTCAAAACCATTATTCTGAATGAAGTAAGTCCATAACAAAGAGGCAAATATTATAGGGCAATCACCAAAGGCACTACTGTAAGGATAAACAGCAAAACCAAAGCAGGTCTCTGTTCTCAGTTCATGCCATCTTATGTGACAAGGCAGAGAGCCTAGTGCCCATGAACCACATACTACCCATTTCATATGTACTTTAAAAAAATGGCTTCAACGAAGAGCCCTCACCACAGCTGGGATCAGTTTCTCAAGATGAGGGGAGAGGGGAAAGACCCTTTCATTCTGCCATGCAGCATTGTGCTAAGATCATCCCAAATCAACAAACACTCCGACAAGAGTCGCAAGTCAGCCTCATTGGAAGCTCAAATCAAGACAGGGGAGGGTGCCCTGTGAGCAGCAGGAACAGTGCGTGTGTCTTAAAACTTGCCTTCAGACAAGCCACCATAAAAGTGAGGCAACAACTAAGACCACCTTGAAGAAGCACACCAGCCTGTGTGCTCCAAGCCGACGGGTAATAACATCCAAAGAAGGGAGTGGTGTCAGAGCTTTATGAACACCCGGTTTGCAGAAGACTATGGAGGACAGTGGAAGCCCCAAGTCCATTTGAAGGTTTCCATGTGGTCTAAGTGATGAATGAAGTCTTGTCTCAGGTCAGATGTGAATAGCTTTGCTGTCTGATGGAGAGTATTTTAAAGCCAATTATCTCCCTTTTGCATCTTCTAAAGTTCTTAACATTTAAGGCTTTTCTATGTTTGGTCAAGTCAGTGTTGTTGGATTTTTTTGTTTGCTCCCCATCTGTGCTTTGTGTGGTTTTCCATATTAAAAAAGCCAGGAGAGGTGAAGGTATGCAGACAGTAACTGGATTGATTATTGCCTAGGAGCACAGCAGGAGAGGATGGGGTAAATGGGAGCTAACAACAGGGATGAGGAAAACAAATGTTCTAACGTTGTTTTGGGTAATATCTGCCCCAATCTTTTTAATATTGTTTGAGATTAAATCATATGATATGTGAAGCATATGCCAAGAAAACTATTAAAAATGGAATTATGACAGTCCATAAAGTGCTTTGAAAGTCCCTCTCAACAGGTTGACCACCGTCTTCTGACCAGCAGCCCCATTTCATATCTGTGAAAGGAATGAAAAAGAGAGCATCGTACTACAATTTCTACTCAAAATTTATATAGCATTTTTAATTTCCCTTTGCTCTCCCACAATTTCTTTTTCTCCTTCCTAGCTACTGCCAACAGGAGAACCACGAAGTTTTCTACTCCCGGTATTGCCATTTTTGAAACCCACGGGGCAGCTCTTCTCCATCCTACCGGGTCGCTGTGAGTTAGAAATAATTTACAGGCAGTGAGTGAGTGAGTGAGTGAGAGAGTGAGTGTTATTATCAGGGCTCTTGCCTTAAGAGATGTCTTCTTATCTCCACTTAAAAGTTAATTAAGTTTCTTGTATTTTTATGTGGGCATGTGTATCTGAAAGGTATTGAAGTAATAAATAGGATGCCAGGGAAAGAAAGAAACACTATTGTTTTCTAATTCAAATTTATCATCTGCTCAAGACACATGTAAAAATCCGACCTCTTGTGGCAGCTAGCTGCAGCTGCAGGTCAAATATATCAAGTCTGAAATGGGATCTGAGGAAAAATGTTCAAGAGGGTGACAGTGGGGGGCAGGTGTCTGAGACACCCCCCCAACCCCCTTGGGGTTATGTATTTTGTTTTTATTGTGGATTATATGCACAACATAACCTACACCAATTCAATGGTTTCTACGTGTTTAATTTTTGTGATTACTATCTTCAAGTTGTGCAACAATTCTCCTTCTCATTTTCTCCTTTGTTCCTCCCTTGTTGACATCAGCCCACGGTCCCCTAAGGGTCTTCTTTAATCTTCTGAGATACTGTTGTCACTTTATGTCACCTAATCCAAGCAAACCTACTGTCATCCAGGTGGCTTCGATTCACCGGGACCCTGTGGAGGTTTGTCATGGTTGGAGTCTTTATGGGAGCAGGCAGCCTCGTCTGCCTCTGGACCTGTAGATCGGACCTGTCAACAATGCAAGAAGCGACCACTGCTTACCCAACAGCACCCCTAGGGACCATGTGATCACATACAGATAGTTATTGTTTTTAGAATCATTTTATTGGGGGCTTTACAAGTCTTATTGCAATCCATACGTCTAGCCGTTGTGTCAAGCACAGTTGTGCATTTGTTGCCCTCCTCATTTTCAAAACATTTTCTTTCTACTTGAGCCCTTGTGGTCAGCTTCTCATTTCCCCTCCCCCACCCTCTCTCCCTCATGAACCCTTGATAATTTATAATTTTTTTTCATGTCTTACACTGACCAATGTCTCCCTTCACCCACTTTTCTGTGTTCAGCCCCCTGGGAGGGCTTATAGTTAGATCATTTTGGTTGATTCCCTCTATCTCCCCCCATCTTCCCCTTACTCTTCTGGTATGGCTACCCTCAGTATTGATCGCAGGGGTTTGTCTGTCCTGGATTCCCTGTGTTTCTAGCTCTTCAGATAGTTCTTTAAAAAGCAGGATGCTGAGCACATTGTCTAGTCAGTTCAGACTCACAGTCACCCTAGCAGTAGAAAAGAAGTGCTTCATAGGGATTTTGTGATGTAAATCTTTATGCCAATAGATTCCTATCTTTCTCCTGTGTAAAGCTAATACATTTGAAGCACACACATTTTTTAGCAGGTTGACAGTTAACTATGGGACCACCAGGGCCCCTTATAATGCACGAGGCTGAAGAATTAAACTATGGTTCTGTTTTAAGAAAACTTCAGGAGACATTTTTGGTTCAAAGTTTAAAGGTTATCTCAGCTTAGTGGTTTCAGGACTTCATTCTTCCTTTATGTCTCCAGGAACTCTAGAGTCCATGAAAATTTGAAACTTTATTATACATTTCACCCTTTTGATGAGGATTCTTCTATGGACTCTTTGATAAAAATGTTCAAGAATGGTAGCTGGGTAGCACACAGTTCTTCTAGTCTCACGGTAAAGGAGGCGGCTTGGACGCATGCTCCTTCTTCTCCATTGTTCAAGGGAATAGAGATCTATATTTGGGCCTTGACTGGCCCCTTGCAGGTTTTAGGACCTCTGGCCCTATTCAAGGAACTAGGAGATAGGACCGAAGCACTGAAAACATTATCAGGCCAATGAACTGGAGTGCTCCATGAGTCATTACCCTACATGGCTAGAAGCGGTTATGACTATGTTATGTTCACATTTGTGTGAAGTCATACAACTTTGACCTTTTGTGATTGGCCTATTTCATGCAGCATAGTCTTCAAATTCCATTCCACATGTAATATGTATCAAAATTTCATTTCTCCTGCTGGCTGAAAAATAGTTCTCTGGGTTGTGTGTACCACATTTTGTTTATTCGTTCATCTATTGATGAGCATTTAAACTGTTTCCACCTAGTGACTATAGTGAATAATGCTAAAGTGAACATTGGTATGCAGGTTTTGAAAGTTGTTTGTGTTTACTGTAATGGTTGTTCCTGTGTTCTTTAAAATATGTTTTCTTTACTCCTAGCCCCGCTGTGCACAATGGTTAGAGGCAGTGCACACTCCCGCCTCATCCTCACAACTGGTATGTTTGAACTTGTTCCATCTCCTGCAGGGTCTTCCTCTTTTTCATGGACCCTCTATTTTAAGAAGCATGAAGGCTTTTCCAGAGACTGGTCTTTCCTGATAACATATCTAGAATATGTGAGAGGAGTCTCATCATCTTCATTTCTAAGGGACATTTTGTCTGTCCAAGACAGATTTGTTAGTACTTTTGACAGGTTGTCCATGATACTTCCAATATTATCATCATTATCATAATCCAAAATGTATTAATTATTCTCTGGTCTTGCAGTTTTCATGTGTACATGAGGCAATTGAAAATCCCAAGCATGGTTCTGCTACACCTTAGTCCTCAGAGTGACAGCTTTGCTCTTCAATACCGTAACCTGGCCGGATGCAGCAGTGTTGCCTGATGCGATACATTGTTCAATTTGCAGACTGTGGCTTCCAGGAGTGTTGATTGTGTGCCAAGTCAAATGAAATCCTTGATGACTTCAGTCTTTTCTCCATTTATTGTGAAGCCATCTATTCGTCCAGTTGTCAGGATTTGGATCATTGAATTGTAATCCATCATGAAGGCAGCAGGCTTGGATGACACAGGTATGTTTAATGACTGGTCAGAAGGTGGGCATTTGTCGCTACGCGGAGAGCCCTTGGAGGACAGTGTGTTGATGTGTTTCCGAAAAGTCACGGCCTTGAAGACGGGATGGAACAGCTTTACTCTGCACACACTGGGTTGCTTTAAGCTGGAATCAACTCAATCACAAGCAACAAAAACACTGTCTGTTTGGTTCAGACACTACTATACATTATGAGGCATCGAAGTTCTTCTCAAAATCTCAAGAGGTTCTTCCAAAATCATTTTTTTGTGGCATCACTGCCCTGCTCCTGGAGAGCTGCTGCTGGATTTAAACCATCAACTCTGTGGACTGCTGTTCTGCGCACAACCGCTACGCCACCAGGCTCAACCCTCTCAAGTGTCTATAGGGACGCAACCCTAAGGGCTCATGTCTGTGATTCAAAAGGAGACGATGAGTAGCGACTTGCTCTTTTTGACATGGTTCATCAACTTTCCACAGCATTTGTACTGATGACCTTGATCCCGGGAAGCAAGACGTATGACTTCTTGCTAAAACTGCACTCCACTTGGATGTCTTGCTTAATTCATGTTTTAAGTCCAGATTGTAATGGCTGATTAGCTGCTTAAAAGCTTCAAAGTGAATTACAATACATGAATATATTTGCATTTCTACATTTTAATTATAAGTCATTTAAAAATTGTATACTTATTGCCAAATAAATAAATCTAAGAAGTTCAAAAAATACCCAAACATACAAGGACAATGGTATTCTACTAAAATACATTTTTACATTATCCCTGCTTCTAATTATCCCTGTAATTTTCTTAACATTTGTGCTGTATTAGTCACTAACATTTTTTGTGTGATAATTCTGTGTGAGGCACTATTTAAAGTATTAAATTACTTAATTATTTTAAGCATGAAAATACATGTATTACTTTATTTAAAACTCACAATAATTCAATGAGTTCAATATTATTATTAACCCAAATTATGTAGCTGAAACAAAATCCAAGGAAAAGATTAACCAAGATGACACAGTCAGTGGCTGAGAGTGCACTGGAACCCAGATGATCAGACCACAAAGTCCATCTTTTAAAAACAGTGCAAAACTAAAGTTGGAAAATCCACATATGGACTGATAATCCAGTGGTAGGTAAATTTCACCTTAAAATATTCACAATTTAGGCATACCACACAGTTTAATGAAAACCATTTGAAATAATTGCAAAGTAATCTATACCATTAATTCATTTTCCTAGTATACGAATTTCTTTATTTTTAAGCCAGAAAGTAAACGTTCCTGCAGTTTGTTAATATGTGATTAACATACTTTCTGTTCTACAGTAATTTTTCCTGGTAATTTTCAGCAAGCAGGAATTAGTTTAGAGAAATGATTATTTCTTTGCTTAAACCTTTTTTGTTGCAATCTCTTCAAGTCACAAAGCTCAAAAAAAAAAGAAATAAAAGAGGAAAAAATCATTAACAGTCTCTTTTTCCTCACAAAACCTTTATTTTGCACGTCTGGAAACATTTAAAGTTTCTCCCTTCTACTTCCTGCTTGATCTTTTTCTTAGTGAAATCTATGCATAAACTCTTATCCCCAGCCAACAACAAAATTTTAACTTCCAAAACAAAGCAAAAAGTGTGGGTCAATAAGCTCTGCTAAACAATTGCCCCCCCTGGAAAGACATGGACATGGGACATCGCAGGGAAGGGGAGAGTGAAGGATGGGAGAAGGCATGAGGAGGCGCCTGACTTGCTCCTCTGATCTGGGTAAAGTCAGAGACGCAGCCACATCCATCCCCTCGGGTCTCCAGGGCTGTCAGTGAATCAGAGATCCATCTTCCTGAGTGACAGGCCCAGGGAGCCAGGACTCCCCGCTGACCCGGACTTTATGCCTGCCTCAGGATGGCCAGCAGTTGCCAGGAGGGAGCCCCTGCACCTCCAGACAGCTCGCCGCCTGCACAGAACTCTGGGGCAAAGGGTCTGCAGCTCTGCTAGGCCCTCAGAGAAAGAAAGGGGAGCAGGGAGGGATCAGATTATGGAATTTTATGGTGATAGATGAGGCAGAGACGTTACTAGGAAAGCAACTACTCATCTGTGAGGACATAAGCCTCCTCCCTGGTTTTGGCAAGGAGCCGAAGAGAGTGCTGTCTCTGCTAAAAACATCTTCAACTCATGGGCCAAGGTCTCATACAAAACTCTTCCACAACGGACAGCTGTAAAGCAGAAACTGTGACTATTAGATTAATTCAACAAATATATATTTGATATGAGCTTGGATGGCACTGTTGACTAGTTGGACTGACTTGATGGCAGTGGCCGTACTGTTGAGTAAGCAATGGTAGATGGTTCAAATCTCCCAGGGGCTTTGTTGGAGAAAGAGGAGCCCATCTCCTCTGGTAAACAATGCAAGCTTGGAAATCCGACTTGACTCAGATTCCCTCAATGACAGTGCAGCAGGCTTTTCCAGATACTGTTACAAGTACTGGGGATAAAACCCACTGGCATTGATTCCGACTCACGTAGGACAGTGTAGAATGCCCATTGGGTTTCTGTTTCTGCGGATGTAAATCTTTCCCTGAGCAGAAAGTCTTGTTTCTTCTGCAGAATAACTGGCCGGTCCCAAGGACTGATTATGTAGTTAATAGTCTGTGTTAGTCTGGGTATATTAGAGAAACAAATCCAGAAACTCATATGTGTAAGAGAGCGTTTACGTGACGGGTAAGTGTCCGTTAAGAAAGCATCCCTCTCCTTGCAGGTCTTAACTGTCTTCAAACATCGATGGATACTCCCCTGGCGAGTAGCCTGCTCTGAAAACCAGAGGTCTTTCATGTGGTGGACAAGGATTGATCCTTAGCATGGTAGGGAATAAGTAAGGCTGAGATCAGTGATTATAGAAAGTGAAGGAAGATGCAGGCTGACGCAGACTCGCACCGTGCACTAGAGTCAGATGGATGTGCTGTCCCCCCATTTCAGTGAACACGAATAGAATAGGTCTGGGCAGATCACGTTCCACATGAATAGCTTCATTTTACTATTTGCCTATTAAAATACACCTCAATGAAAAGTGTTTCTGATGTGAGAGCCAATTTCATGATGGATCCTTGTTCCATAAAGAATACCTCTGCTCATCCAAGTCTCTGGTGCTTTCTCTAATGTGAGCGGGCTGTCGCTGCGTGGTATACAGCTTTCACTTTCAAGCCATTAGGATAGCCTGGGATTGCAATTCCAGCCATTGTGTAGGTTAGGGTCATTTGGACAGTTAATCAATTGCATTTCATGACAGGGAGAGGTCATAGGAAATTACTTTGGCTAAAACCATAGAAACAAGAGAATCTTGTCTTTCTTTCTTTCTTTCTTTTTTTTTTTTGCCAGGGGGAATGTGAGGATCAGACTCCTCTAGACAAAGAGGCTGATCCTGGTAGTTTGACAAGTGGGCGCAGGGATAATTAGAACCAGATATGCTTAAATGGAGGAGCGAAGCTCCTTATAAGGCAGCCTTTTCCCTCTCTGAGTCCAGTGTCTTTGTTGTAACTTCTGTTCTTCCTGCCTGAAGGGTGAGCTTTGGGAGGTCTGTGGAGTCCCTGAGTGATGCACATGTTAATACCCTGGAATGCTGTACTGGAAGTTTGGAATTTTGAGTTTACCTGAGTGCCTCAGAAGAAAGATCTGGTGATCTGCTTTTAAAAAAAATCAGCCATTGGACTAGGGAGCACACTTCTGGTGTGACACATGCGAGTTGCCATGATCCGGGCTGACTCCACTGGAAGTACAAGGATATGTGCAGACTGCCGGGACTTGACCACACACTGCTCATACTCCTGTTTTGAGCCTGTGTCTGAAATGAGTCCATTTTCAGATACCAAAACAGTTCCTCCTTTTACTTGTGTCACAGCAAACCTTAACCTTGTCGTACATGTTTTCGTCTTAGTGCTTTAATCTCTATAGCTTTACTTCAGAAAGTATAAACATTTTATATGATCAACTAATTTTTTTTTCTGATGAGTCACAAAAGTCTGTAAGCATAAATAAATATATGCACTAAACAGTAGCCAGGCCATTCACTCTGGGGTTTGTGTCGCCCCATTAATCAGGTATCCTGAGACCCAAAGAGAACGTGTTGCTGTCAAGCCATTCAAACCTCTGAGCAAATGACCTTTCCAAGATGGCAGTGCATAACGCTATGTGATAAGATTGAATTTGCTGCTTTCCATCATTTGACTCAAAGATAAATTTCAATAAAGAACAGGGACTAGTGAATATGATTTAAAAACAAAGAAAAATTTAGTGTAAATTGAGTCCAAGCAAAAATGGGAAGAGGTAAATGTTGCCTTCAGTTTTCTCCCTTTGATGTGTGTTTCATTATCTGTCCCTAGATGGAGTTTTTCAGTGTATGGGGAACCCATGTTAGTGAATATGTATGTAAGCCTGTGTAGTCCAGACCTGGGCTTGCAAAACAAACAAACAAGCAAACAAACAAACAAACCCAGGATCATCTAATCTCTACCAAAAGCACATTAATCAGCAAAATGTTTAAAATCCTTAACTAAGACTGGTTCTGTAGTGCCACAGATGTGTAGCCTGACAGAAGAAAGATATATTTTTTTTCACTTAGGTGATCTTTTTAAGGATGCCCAACTCTGTTATTAGGTAGTGGTTTATTTTATTTAGTTAGTCTTTGTTCAGAGTGTCTTTTCTAAAGAGCAGTTAACACCACTTCAAATTCTTTTTAAAAGGAAAAATTTCAAGTGATAACTAAGGGGAGTGAGAGGAGTAAAGCAGCAAAGAGGAAAAATGTTGCCAATGTTGAATTCTCAAATAGACATAGTGAGGATCCAGAGGTGGTCATTATGCAATCTGTTACATAGGAGAGCAAGCACATTCAGCTAAGAAATGCACTTCCTAGAGCAGGGTGGTGAACGCCGGTCCTCGGGTCATTCAAGGTCTGTGAAATCATCAAAAACCGCTAACATCACATAACGTCACATAACATTCACCAAAGACAAGCAGTTCCAGCCATCACACGGGGATGCGGGTAGTGAAATGTTTGACCAAATGTTGCTGCTGTCAGGTGCCCTTGAAGTTGTCCGAGTGAATGAAATCCTGCCCAGTCCTGTGCCTTTCTTAGGTTTAAGCCCATTATGAACCCACCATTTCAATCCATCTTGTCAAAGGTCTTTCTCTTTTTAGTTTTGCTGTGACTCTACCAAATATTATGTCCTTTCCCAGGGACTGGTGTCTTTGAATAACATATCCAAATACAGGAGATGGAGGCTCTCCACGATGGCCTAGGAACATGCTGGGGATATATCTTCCAAGACCGATCTGTTGGATCTTTTGGCAGTTCGTGGTACTTTCTCTATTCTTCTCCAGTGCCATAATTAAAATGCATCAAATTATTCCCCAGTTTTCCTTATCTGATGCCCAATTTACACATGACCAAATATAGCAGACTAGTTTTCCATGACCAAAGAAAGGAAGCTAATTTTTCAGTTGATAATTTTGCCTGGGCTGTGAATTTTGTTATATCCTTGGTAGATAAAAGCTTCTTCCCCCCCCCCACCACCTTAGAGAAAAGCTTATGAATTATGAATAATTTTAAAATAGTTATAAAATTCATAAACAAATTATAACAATATTTTACAATTTGTTCCATAATTGTCAGAATGTCCTTATCTCCCTTCCTACTACATAATTGTTTTTCAATGTTTACCTACTATGGGTATAACATAAGTCAGAATTCCTTAAACTGTATTCTATCTGCAACATGCTCAGAGCAAATCTGTTTTCTAAGTATTTCTCTTTTAAGAGGTGCAAGGGATGGGGATTTCTGAGACGTTTTATAGTAAACAAGTCAACTGAACTTTTTTTTCAATCCCTAAGCCCATTGCCTTAGAGTCAATTCCAAATAATAACTACTTTATTGGACAGAGTAGAGCTGCTTCATAGGTTTTGCAGGACTGTAAATCTTTACAGCGTTGCAGGCCAGCCCATTCTCCCTCCATGAAGCAGCTGGTGAGTTTGAACCAGTGACCTCTTGGTTTGCACCTAAGGACATAGCTGACATATCCCCAGGACTTTTTTTGCTCTAATGGTGATGCAATGGGCTGCTGTCAAAGAACGCAAGCTTTTTGAAACCACTGGCCCTCATAGGGAGGAAGATGGACTTTCTGCTCCCCAAAAAAGTAATCATCTTGGAAACTCATGGGTCCGTTCTCTACTGTCCTGCAGAATCTGGAAATTGACATTCACTTAGTGGAAGGGAGAGTTCTTTTGTTCAGTCGTATAGTCTACAACTTGACGCAGTCACTCCTTTTGTCAATATTTGTTTTATTTTTTTTGCTGTTGAAAATGTTCAGAAAAACAGGCAAGTGTCTCTCAATGGCATGATAAAATTTAATACAATTGGTACATGAAAAGAACTTTACAGTGATGCCCCCTCCACCAAAATAAAGAACTTTAAAACATTTTAACAGATCACTAGCCATGAACAGATTGCTAAGCTTAACTCATCACCATGCCTCAGTGAGCTGGATGGGCCCAGTGACTGCAGACGTGCCTCAAACACAGCAGCCTTGGTGAGGGCGACGAGGGCCTGGGTAGTGCTTTGTTCCGTTGCACAGAGCTAACTCCACCGCACCTAGCAACAGCAACAGGAGTCACATAGTAAATAACAATAACAATCACACAATAAATTAAATCTAAAAGTCTTAAACATAGGTTCTAAAATGACACACTTTGAAATGGTATTAAGTATTTAGGATTTTTTGCCATATATTTTAATGTATTTGGTTGTGAAGCCTTGGGAATGGCTGATACTATTACTCACATGATTATGTGGTGAAGGTATTTGCCCTCCTGCCCTTCACCCTTCTACAGTTAAAGAAAACTACAGAACAATTGCTATTAGGAATGTGTTTGTGGTATGTGTATGCCTCTTAAATAAAAAATAATAAATCATAACTCTTTGTCATTAACTAGAATGCACCATCAGTTTAAATCCTAGTGACATAATTATTTCACAAGATTAATAATGTTAAATTATGTGATCACAGAGTAAAAGAAAGTGTAAGTTAGGACTGGATGGAGCCCCTATTAATAAGATAATAACTTCTCATCTAATAACTTGCCAATATGTATATTTAATGGTGAAAAAATGATAATAACTTCTCACCTAATAACTTATCAATATGTATATTTAATGGTGAAAAATTGTAGCACCTCCCCTTAACATAAAGCATAGAATAGGAATGTTCATTATTACCACTAATGGTCTACATTGAACTTGCTGAACAAGAAAGAAATAAACTGACGAGTATTTCTGCCTGACCTTTTATATTAATGTAATCTTCTCCAAAAGCCCTGGAGGCAGAGAGCCGTGTGGGGGAAACTCTCTCTTCTAGCCTTTCTTCAGCACTTCCCTTCCCCCTCTTTCCTCCTTTCATCTCAATGCTATGAAAGAACCTCCCCAGGTAGTCTTCTTTCTCTATGCATGAGTTCATTGTCCCACCCCCTAACCCCCCAGCAGGGTCAAGGATGAGCAGTGGGAGCTGTCCCTTTCCCTATGTCCTCCTGGGGCTGCCTCTGAGTCATGCATCTTTGGTTTAACATATCTCCCAGCTGAATGTAGGACGAATGTAGAGCGATGCCGCAAAGTTTTTTGCATACCTTATGGATTTTAAAGCCATACTGTACAGTGGGCTTTACTGCCTATACTGCAGTTTGATTATCATGTCCAATAAGTGTCAAGCAGCTGACTAAATGGTTCTCATTAGCATAACTCGAACTTTCCATATTTGTGCAGAGCCTTACTCTATCTTTAAACGATGGAGTTAAGTCAGCAGTTCAACTTACTGGACATGTGTATTGTGCACATTTTAAAAATTAGCTCCCATTCCTGCATCATACACATACTCCAAAACCACCTACACTAACACTGGATTTGGGTGTCTAACTCACTACACCAAATTGCAGGAATAGATTTAATCAGAAAATTAATCATAGATCAGAGACATTTCCCTCCCCCCCATGGAAAATATATTTCTTTAACTTTCTAAAATCATGTTTCAGAATAAGCAGGGGGGTATGTAATAGATACTATTTTGGTAACTGCTATATTTTATTTCATTTATATCAAATACTCTAACAAAAGGTCTTAGTCTTAAAACAGGATAGCATTTGTTTTAAATTATTTCTTTTTCTAGACTGTTACAGATTGCATGAGCCTTTTGTTATGTGAACTATACCCATAATTTAATGGCAATCTATTTTAGGCAGAGAGTCTACAGGGTGTGAACATGTTGTATATTTTGCTTGGCAAACTAATCATAATTTCAGGACAATTTATAAAGAACAAATACATGCAAAATTTTAACATATAAAAATAAACATTTGGGGAAAATGTTTAATGGACTCTCAGTGAAAACAGACATTTTTAGGAGTTAGCTAATATAAAAACTTCAGAGGAAGGAAAACTTATTCCAAAAGGTGTATTTTGTATTTCTCCTTACCCCCAACGTGGTGTGCTTAGAGGCAAACCCATTTCTAGATTTGTAGTTTATTCCTGAGACCCACACGACCTACGCTGTGTGTGAGACTGGGTGGCCTCAAAATATGCTTGCAGAGGTAAGAATACTGACAAGACCAGGAACTGTGGCATTATTAAATCATAACCCACACTCGGGGAGGGAGCACATATTCGTTTTCATTTTGTAATGCAAGCAAAAAATATTAAATTACTCCCGAATCCCACATAACTATTAATAGGGAGAAAAAAAGCATTTTTTCAAGGTAAGGGAGAAAAAAAGAAAGACAAAGTAGGAAAAAGAATCAAAAGAATTTTTAACAAGATTGGAAACGGATGGATATACACAGTCATCATCTTTCACACATTTGATTGATAAAAGGTAGACTCATTAGCAAATCTAATTTAATAACACTGACCCAGTAGTATTGTGGTATTAATTGATATCTAAACTGTATTGCAAATTCTGTGAATTTGGTAGGCTCTACTATATTTGAAATACTGGATTTCCAAAAAGAAATCCAACCAAGCAAAATATGGTGCTAAAATTGCTGTGGTTTCAGTGTTCATAGTAAAAGGAAAGTTGAAATTTACATAGCCAATATCAAAGAAAAATAACACATGTCTTTTCATTAACATTTGGAAAGAGAAGTCACTTTGTCCCTATTCCAGGGGAAAATTGACATGCTAGACTGGCCACTACTGGATTATAAATTAGCTTATTTTAAATGGAGTTTCATTTTAAGCATAGGGCTAGTTTTAGGGAATGTTGAGTTCATAAAGGGAAAAAAATACCTTCAGTGGAAAACAATAAAGCCAACAATATTTGAAATACAGAACTTGGGAGTACAATACTTGAAATACAGAACTGGGTACATCTGTTTGTGCAATTAAATATTGTGTGTTTTTAGATTAAAAAGAATAAATATAGTCCCACAAATGTGAAAACATTAGTAAAACATTTAACACAGTATATGTGTAAAAAAGCTATGCGATAATGCATGCATTCATATACACGCACATGCATAACATTTTTAAATGAAAGTTGACACTAAGCAAAATGAAAGCAATGATATTTTTTAAAGTTAACATTTTGTCATTCATTAGAAACAATAAAAATGCCATCCATATTCTAAGTTGATACTCAACAATGTTCATGAAAAAAATCAACAGAACTGAGAGGGAAAACATGTCATTTACTCGGCAGTAATTATAGTCTACAGTGTTGATTCTTTTTTCACTGAAGTCAGGCTTTCCTTAAAATTATGGTGATTATGAAGTGGAAAATTGTATTTCCATGGTTTAGTATTAAAAATGAAGCAATTGTTGCATACCTGCAATTCTCAAAATGTTCTCAATTCAGACTTATCCACAAACACTGTGGGTGGCCCAATAAGAGAAATCATTCCCCAGAATTATTAGAAAGGCTGTTTTTTTGGTTGTGTTTTAATTTTTATATTAAAGGAGTATGTTTTAATTTTTGTTTCTTTCTTGGAATAGTAGATAGACCCAAAGCAAAAGGAATTAATTCTCAAAAGACAAAATAAGGTTACATATTGCCAAAACAAAAGATAAGGTCTCTTCAAACTTCAAAAGGCTGGCTTTAAATCTTATGTGATACCAACCGGTTTGCTGAATTTTATTCAATACTAATTAGTATAAATTAGTAATGTATGACAATAACAGTCACATAATATTTATAGCGTTACATTAAAAGCATAAGCCATGAACCTGTACACGTCTTGAATCTCTTTATTGTCTACCTCAAAAGCTATGTATTGCTTTTTCTTCTCCTTCCTGAAATAATTCCTTCATCAACAGCTAGATGAGTTGAATTGTGTGTGTGTGTGTTTTGTGTGTGTGTGTGTGCGCGCGCGCGTGCGTGGGTTCATGAGGGAATGAAGAAAACAGGCATTGGCCCACAGCCCAAGCAGCGTGAGCACTAGGGCACAGGCACGTCAAGGTCTTAGCAGGGTGAGGGGTCGCTTTATGAAGGGAAGAGGAAATCAAAGACTGACTGAAAATCAGAAGGACTTCACGCAGAGGAAGCTCCTCTAGAATGTCAGAACAGGAAAAGAAAGGATTCCGTGTGGAGCCGTAGTCCAGGGGGAGTCGCTGGTGCCTGAGATGGACGGGAGGAGCAGCTCCACCTCGGGGCAACAGATAAGAGGGCTCAGAGTTCAGGAGGAGGGGTGAAGATGGGGATCAGGTGAGGGGTGGCACGAGCCAATCTAGAGAAGATGGGCATCCCAGTAGAGGGGCTCAAAGGTTGAACTGGGCAAGTACTTGTCCATGTGGTAGAGGGTCAACGATGAGGAAGAAGGGCTTTGATAGCAGAGGTAGCCACAGAGGAGAAGACTGATAGCACTTTGCATCATGGCATTGTCATATAGGTAAATTCATTAGAGATAAGTGAAGACAAGTTTCTTTATTTGGGAAAAGGGAGCTTCAAATGCAGAAAGGGAGAAAACAAGAAAGAAGAGATGAGTCGTTGGAATCTGTCTGTATATAGACATGTGTGTCTTAGCTCCACCCACGGAGAGGAACAGCAGTGACAGCTCAAAAGCAAGGAGCACGCCTATTATTCATATCTTGGCTTTCCAATATTATTTTGCACATAAAAGAATCACAGTTTCTTGAAGAGATTATTATTTTTAGTACTGGAAATGGAAAATTACAAGATAAGCAAGCAATCTTGTGCAAAAAGGAAGGACGTGCTAAGAGCATGTTAAAAAGAGGTTGAAAAGACAGGAAAGCCAGTTTCAACATGCTCTTCTGGCCAAATTTGGAACAATTTGTACATCAAAATATCAATCATAATGGACTATACAAAATAACATCATGTACTAATTGTTTATAAAAATCACAATAGTACTGGGCTATGACTCACTGACTAAATAGGCTAATATTTCAGTAAACAAATTTTTGAAAATTTAAAAACTATCAGGATAATTATAGTATGAAAGTATCCTTCCATAAGGTCAGCTGTTCTTTCAAAAGGGAAAGGAGAGTATTACAGCGACTAATCCTTGCAGATAACATGGAAACACTTTGCTGCTGCTTTTTCCCCTAGGCTGGCATTCAAGCACTTAACCACTGGGTCACCGGGCCCCTAGTCAGTGAAAATTAGTCCACCTATGACTATATATATGGAAACTAAAGATCTCATGAAACAGTTATGATTCATTTTTTGAAAACTTGAGGCCAACAGACCCACTATGTCTTCCCTCTCTGATGTCTTTTATCAATACTCAAAATGGAAAGTTCTTATTTATGCTCCTAACCCTTCTACCAGGGATCTCCCCTCCCCAGAGTCAACATCACGCTCTTCTTTACCAACCCAGACTTCCATCGGTGAAATGTGGAAACTTTTTCTATTGTACAACCAAACATCCCCATTCCTTATCTGTTAGCTTCACCTGCCCTATGGCTTTAACTGAAAACTGAATACCCCGAGAAAGTGGCCTGAACCCCTCACTAGTAGAGTTGAGTGCTTTTTTCAAAATTGACTCTCCTCAGAGTGGAATGGGAGCATTCGACCACATTCTTTGGCCTTTCCAAACCACAACTCATCAACCCTCTTATATCATCCATTGACTTTTCTTGACAATATAATCTATTCACGGTACATTTTAGCTTTTAGTCTTGCTCTCCACCTTGAATTCTGTTATTTTCTTGGTTGCCTATCTGGATAAATACAGCGCAATGAGTTCTATAATGGAGTTCTTCTAAACGTATACTTTGTTACTCCCCAAATGACTTTTCCCTGATAGATTATATGATTAAGCTATGAGTGGTTGCTGATGTAGTGGATTGTGATTGCCATCCTATCGGTAAAAACATGAGCCATCTCTGAAGCAAGAGTCAGATCTTGCTACCAGCAAGAGAGAGCAGCCAGCATGGAGCAGGTCCCGTGGGTTCTGAGATTCCTGTGCATTGAGACTCCATGATCCAGAAGGCAGACTTCACACCAGAGAAGTGGCACAAGAACAAGAACAACAGAACAGAGCCAGACATGCAAGAGATTGGTAGAATTTCCAGACCACAGAGCAAGTACAGCCAGATGCAATGCTTCCAGATACTTCACTGGAGGGGCTAGATTTGTCCAGGGTTTCATCTTCTTGGATCCACAATCAATGATCAAGACAGCAGAAGTCAAGAAATCAAACCATATATTATAGTAAGGAAGGCTGCTGCATAAGACACCTTTCAAGTATTGAACATAAGGGGGGAAACTTTGAGGGCTAAGGTGTGTCTGACCCAATCACCCCATGGGTATCTGAAAATTGCACAACGGATGAGGATGGCTAAAGCATTACTTCTGCACTTGAATTATGTTGCTATTGATGAATCTGAAAGTACTATGGTTTGTTAGTCTGGGTATACTAGAGAAACAAATTAATAGATACTCATCTGTATATAAGAAAGGGTTTTATATATCATAGCAATTTAATATTGAGAAAACATCTTAGCCCAGTTCAGATCAAGTCCATAAATCTGATATTAGCCCATGTATCTGATATCAATCTATAAAGTTCTCTTCAGACTCACAAAATACATGCAATGATGCTGAATCCAAGAGGATCACAGGCCAGTGTATGGGAATTTTTGTGAATCCAGTGGCATTATAAGCATCTCATGGCTTCTCTAGGTTCAGGGCTCTAGTTGCATCAGGGTAGGTCTATGTGGCTTTTCCAGTTCCCAGAGCATAGCACCTTGTGCCTTGTCAGCAGAGTGCCTCCAAGAAAGTGAACAGAGTTATACGTGTCTCTCACCTCCAAGAAGCAAAAGCTAGATTTTCCAGAATCATTACGGGAAGGCCATACCCACACCAAAGAGAAG
>PVJH01017388.1:0-47846 GCA_004026705.1 Nesogale talazaci | reverse complement strand
GTAGAGTATAGCTTGTTAATCAGGTCACAGCCTGATGATGCCTCCTTATGGGCATGGTCTTCTCACGAGCATTCTGGGAATTTCCTCTTTTTCTCCTTAGAAACAGACCATGCACTCTCTCTCTGCTTCACATTCCTGCTGTCGAGGCACTCAGAAACTGGCCCAGTCCAGACTGGTTTGGATCCACAAGACTGGATTGCATCACACTGCATTTGGCATCATTGCATCTGCTGTGTGAGTAAAAAGAGGAATTTATGGACTAGTATTGGACATATGGGCTAGTATCAGTCTTATGGACTTGAACTGGACTGGGCTGGGAGGTTTTCTCAATAGACAAATTGCTCTTTCATATAAAGTTCCTTCCTATACATATATGAGTGTTCTTGGATTTGTTTCTCTGGTCAACCCAGTATAACACACATGTGATATTAATGATATTGTTTTATAATTTGATCATTATGTTGGTTCACCTTTCTTTGGAATAGGCACAAATATGAATCTCCTCCAGTTAGTTGGCCAAGTAGCTATATTACGAATATCCTGGCATAGATGAGTGAGTGCTGCCAGTGTTTCTTCAGCCTCCTGAACCATTTCAGTTGGTATTCCACCAATTCCTGGAGTCATGTTTTTGAACAGTACCTTAAGTGCAGCACCATTGCTTCTTTGTCATATGCTTTCTCCTTCAACAGTAGAATGCCAACTAGTTCTTTCTGGGACAGAGACTCTGTGTATTCTTGATGTTCCCTGCATCATTCAGTATACTATATAAAACTCCTTAAATGAAATATCCAGAATAGGCAAGTGAATAAAAGTTTATTAGAGGGTAAGAGGAGTGGGTGGACAAAGGTGGAATGGAGGACTCACTGCTTAACAATGACATTTTGTTCTGAGTGATGAAAAATCTGGAAATAAATAGTAGTGCTACCTGATTAATATAAAAAACATAAGCACAGGTTATTGTAAAACGTAAGGAATGTTGCAATGGCAAATATTTTGTCTCAAATTTCCATCAATGAAAAAAGAAAACATTTAAGGGTGAAGGTCATAATTTCTCCATCATACAATAACAACCATTCCCAAACTATAAATGGTATGAACATTTGATTGTGTAGACCAGAAATCTGGGACTCATCTTTGACTCTTCCCTTTACCTCACATCCAATGTTCCACGATATACCTCTTAACTATTTTCAATACTACTTTTATTTATTGCCACTATAATCAATAGTCTAAGCTACCATCATATTTAGCCTTTACTATTTCAAAGCCTGTACTATTTCAAATCTCCTAACTTGTCTCTTATGTTTCATAATCTGTTCCCTAACTCAGCCAGAAAAATGTGGTTGAAAAATACTGGACTTGAACCAGAGCTCTGCCATTTATTGACTGTGTAATCTTAGGAAAGAGATTCACTCAAATTACTCATTTCTCATCTACAAAAGGAAATATATATGTGTATATATATATATATATATCCAGATAAATCCAGAGATAACCAAGATAAAATGAGAATTGAGAATATTCTAATAAAGGAATTCTAATAAAACTGTCATTATCTCTTACTTGAAATAATAGGAACATTTCATACTATTTTAAATTATTTTAACAGAAAAATGTTCAGGTGTATGATATGATTTTTATATGATTTTTTAAACTCCAAATTAGATCAACAAACACACCTTTACTATTTATAGGCTTTTCCTTTTTTGGCCATTTTTGCTGTTGTTGTTTTTGTCATCTTATTTTCTTTGTTGCTTTGTTCTGCTCTTTCTTGTTTTTGTGCATATTACTATCTCTGCAGGTCTATCTAGATAAAAATAGGCATGATAAGCAATATGGAAGAGAAACCAATGGTTCCTGGAGGACATGGGAGAGAGGGAGTCATGGGAAAGGAAGTGAGTGTTAACAAACCCAGGGAGAAGGGGCCAAAAAGTGATGCTAAATTAATGGCAAGGAGGGTGTAGGAGGCCTGGAAGGGCTCAATCAAGGATAATGCAACTGAGCAGAATTACTGGAACCCCATGAAGGCTGAGCATGATAGTAGGATAAGAGGAAAGAGCATTTATAGAGGTCTAAATATAGGCATGTACATAGATAAATATATTTATATATGATGATGGGGAAATAGATCTATGTACATATATTTATAAGTTTAGTATGAAGGTAGCAGATGGACATTGGACCTCCACTCAAGTACTCCGAATGCAAGAACACTTTGTTCTATTAAACTGGCATTCCATGATGCTCACCCTCCCAGCATGATTGCTGAAGACAAATGGGTGCATGAGCAAATGTGGTAGAGAAAGCAGATGGTCCCTGGCTATCAAAAGATATAGCATCTGGTGTCTTAAAGACTTGAAAGTAAACAAGCAGCCCTCTAGCTCAGAAGAAAAAAAACCCACATGGAAGAAGCACATCAGCCTGTGCAATCATGAGATGTCAAAGGTATCAGGTATCAGGCAACAAAGAATAAAAAATCATATCACTGTGAGTGCAGGGGAGTGTGGATTTGGGACCCAAAGTCCATCTGTAGGCAACTGGACATCCCCTCACAGGGAGGAGACAAGCCAACCAGGGTGCAAGGTAGCAACCATGAAACATACAACTTTCCTCTAGTCCTTAAATGCTTTCACTCCCCATCATGATCCCAATTACACCTTACAAATATGGCTAGACCAGAGGATATACACTGGTACAGACAGAAACTGGGGACACAGGGAATCCAGACAGATGATCCTTTCAGGATTAGTGGAGAAAGTGGTGATACTGGAAGGGTGGAGGGAAGGTGGGGTAGAAAGGGAGAACTGATTACAAGGATCTACATATAATCCTCTCCCTGGGATATGGACAACAGAAAATGGGTGAAGGGAGATGTTGGACAGTGTAACACATGGAAAGATAATAATCTATAAGTTATTAAGTATTCATGAAGGAGGGGCACAGGGAGGGAGGGGGAAATGAGAAATTGATACCAAGGGCTCAAGTAGAAAGCAAATGTTTAAAGAATGATGATGGCAACAAATGTACAAATGTGCTTGACACATGGATGTATACATGGACTGTGATACGAGTTATAAGAATCCTCAATAGAATGACTTTTAAAAATAAATAAATAAATAAATTTTCTAAAAAGAAAGAAAATGAAAAGAAATCATTTTCATTCCCAGTACTATTGTTAAAGCTCTGGAGGAATAGTGGGTTATGCACTAGGCTGCTAAGTTCAAAACTACAAGCTACTTCAAGGGAGAAAGACAGGCTTTTTACTCCGGTAAAGATTTATAGTATCAGAAATCACAGGATTAGTTCTACTCTGTTGTATAGGCTCTCCATGAATTGAAATGGACTCTTTGGCAGTGAGTTTAGGTACAATCAAGTATAATTCAGCTTCCAAGCTGAACCCAATAGAGTTACTAAAACTCTACCTGTATGCATCTTCACAGATAAACAGAAATAAGAGGGGGTACCCTACCACGTAGTAAAACATCTGGGCTGCGTGGAGCTTTTGTATTACACCTCTTTCCCAATAGGGGAGCATAAGGCGACTTGGTCTGGTCACAGTGAATTTCTTTGTAAAAACCATTTCACCAGATTCTTGTTTTCTGGGATGGCTGATTTAAGAGAACAATATGCAGCTGTGAAATTCTGTTTCCTTCTCAGGGGAAAAAGGCTGCAAAAACTGTAGTGCTGTTGAACACAGTTTACAAGAACAGTGCTATGGGAAACTCTTTGTGTCTAAGAGTGGTTTTTTTCGGTTTAAAAAAGGTGAAATATTGATGAGTTTGAAAAATGTATCCAATAATGGAATCACAGATATGACAAATGTTTTAAGTGTAAAGGAGAGTACTTTGAAAGTGATAAGGTTGTTTCGTAAAAATATTTAAATACACAGCTTTGAAAAAAATCCATTTTTTAAAAAATACCCCCTCACATATTTATTCAAAGGGTATCTTATTTTTCATTTTTCTTCCTGCTTTATTATCAGGAAAAACAGCATAACTATTAAAGTGTATGCTTGTAAGCATATGCCCTGGCTTCTATTGAAACATTTACTAGAATTTTGGCAAATTCGATTGCTAACTTCATATGGATTATTTATTCAAGATTGGGAAATTATTTAATCAAAGTATAAAAATGATAGCTCTGGGGAATCTTCAAAAATTCTGAAGCTTGCTGTCAGATACCATAAATTATTATGGAGCATTAAGTAACCAAGGGATGCGTACGGAAAGAAATAGCTAAATATTTAAAAATCAGAATTATAACTGGAAACAGTAATCTTTGTTTCTATTAGCAAATGCATTTTTAAAAGTTTTTTTCTTATTTCAAAAATAATGTAAGTTTATTTTGAAATTTTATAAATACTGAGAACAATTAAATATAAAATAAATATTTTCACAATATCCTTTGGAGGGATTATAGACTGCAGATATCTTGGTGGGTATATTGGTGTTTAGTTCCATACATGCATACTTTCAATATGTATATATAAAATAAAAGAAATAAGAATTAATAGTCATTCTGTCTACATTTTATTTGATAACACATCTTATATTATTATTAGATATGTTTACATAGCATGATAATTCATAGCTTCTTCATAATTTATCATACAGATATACTGTAACATATTTTGCCTACTATTTGATTTTTTTATTATTTCTGTGACCTATTTTAACATAATTAAACTTAAATATTTATTAAAATCTAAAAATGAAACCTAATTCACAGAAAATTTCTTTATTGAAGGAGAATATCAGTTATTAGATGACAATTCCAAGTAGCATGAGATAAAGATTTTGGACTATACTAGGGGAAAAAATCCAAATCAATTTTGTAACACAAGTGGGTTTTTAAAAATCTGTTGGAAAATTCCGTGATATTTCAGTTTCATTTCCCCACAAACCATGAGCCTCCTCACATAATCTTCAACTAAATAAATACTAATGATAGAGAAGAAGTCTTGTTGATGCTCTGGGTTAGACATTCAGCTGGCAGCCAGAAGGCCAGTGGTTCAAATCCATCAGCCATTCCATTGGAGAAAAATGAGGTTTTAAGCTCCTGTAAAGAGTTACAATCTGAGAAACACTCCATCAGGTCACTTTGGGTAGGAATCAAATCAGTGGCAGAAGGTTTAAGTTTGGAGAATGATACAGTGGTTCTACCTGTGAAATAAGACTTACACTATGCACATAGTGTGAGTAAAACTGCTTTTACGGAGTCTTGGGCAGTTCATAGAATGTGCCCCAGGTAAAAGAGCCCAGTCTCCAGCCTTTACTTGACCATCTAATAAATAATGTCAGGTGTTCGATTCATCTATAGCAAAGAACAAAGGCAGGCAGCTCAGAGTAATTAGTATACCTGTGTCAATGCAAAGCACCAGGCCTAGACCAGCGTGGATGGCCATTACATTGAAGCTTACCTGTATTAAATGGTTGATGCACAAGTCGTGAAGTCCCAAGGTTTGCTCTACACCTGCTAGTTCTCTCAAGACCGGAGTACATGCAAGACTCTTTTCACCTTTACTTCTCTCGATATATTCCAAGGCCTCTTGATAATGAAGCAGGGCTTCTTTTGGCTTCTTCTGACCTTGATACAATCTAAAAAAAACCCAAACAAACAAATTATCTTTTTTTAAAAAAACTAAAAAAGTGGTTAAAGGGGCAAATTTAGGAGCCATTCTACTTGGGTCTAAATCCTAGCTCTCTCTCTTAACTGAGAGATGATCTTCAAGTCACTTAGCTGTTTACTCATCTGAAAGTTAAAAATAATAGCAGTGCCTATTTCATAAGATTGTTAATAACTAAATTAGTTATTATCTACTTAAACATTGTGCTGGTTAATTTTACTTGTCATTGTGGCTAAGCTATTATTCTCGGCAATTTAGTCAGATATTGGACTGATTGCTATTTGTGATATTATGTAATCACCAATTATCACGTTATGATTTGATCTACCAATAAGTTGAAAACAAGGGGGCTTCATAAAATTTTCTCTCAAACTTTTGAAGCCCCATGTAGATGGAAATTCCATCTTGACCCTGCACTCTGCTCCTCATCTGACCTTAAGTTCCTTAAGCCTGCAGAAGTCTCTATCCTGCAGAAGCCCCATGAACTGCATATTTTGTATTTTCCAGTTTTGGAAATCCTGTAAGTTAGCAGAAGACCCCAGTCTACCACCTGACCTAGGAATTTGAGTCCTCCCAACCCCCACAAATATGTGAGTCATGCCATTAAAGTAAATCAATCTCCTCTCCCTCTCCCCTCCCTCTATTAACTTCCCTCGTTAACCTCTCACTCCTCTTCTATTAAGTGTCAAGGTCAGCTCCTTGATCTCCATCACAAGTGCTTCATGTCCTTCTCACTTTCAGAATGAAAGGCTGTGTCTTCTATATATTAGAGCCTGTTCCTAAGCCATCCTCCAACCAGTGATGCCACATTCTTCTTCAAATCAGCCAGCTTCTCTGATGGTTTGCTCAACACACAGACTGAATAAGTATGGTGAGAAGATACAATCCTGAGGCACACCTTTGCCGATTTAAACCATGCAGCATCCCCTTGTTTCATTGGCACACCAGCCTCTTGATCCATGTACAAGTTTTGTATGAGCACAACAAAGTGTTCTGGAGTTCTCATTCTTCTTAACATTGTCCATAATTTGCTGTGATCTATGCAGTGCCATGCCTTGACATAGTCAATAAAATACAAGTAAACAGCTGTTACTCTCTGCTTTCAGCTAAGACCCATCTGACATCAGCAATGATATCCCTTGATCCACATCTTCTGAACGCATACTGGGGCCGTGCCATACTCTCAAGAATGAGGGCATCCTTACATTTTGTGTCCTAAGCACATGTTTCCTCATCCGGGTCCTAACTATTCTCTGATAATCCAGGCGGGTTTCAGTGCCTATGCATTGTGAATTTCCCTGCTCAAGAAATATCTCTCATATTGTATTGTAACTGCCTGGGAACTCCCTTAGTGCCAGGCAAAAGAAAGGGCCTTTGTGAAGGTCAGGACCAAATCTACCTCACTTACTCCTGAGTCCCAGCATCTCCTACAACACATGGAACACAGTAGCTGGAGACAAGGTACGGAAAGAAAGGAAGGAACAACTTGCAGTCTATTGCCTTAGAGAACATTAGAGTACGTTTGGGGAGGGGGGGTGGATGAAAAGAATACTATTCACATTACTTTGGTGACAAAAAATGACAAACTATTCATCTAGTTGAGAAAAGGAAAACCCGTTTCAAAGGTGAATGAAAGAAACAGCATGTGAATTCACTAGCAGACATAAAACCTAGGAAATCTTAGTCGTTAACCACTGGGAATATTCACCCAGACAGTTTGAGACTGATTAGAAAATAGGCTGGGTTCTTCCACTCCAATTTTTCAAATACAGATGACTTTGAGGGATTTCCCCAAGCCAACATATATGGGCTCCATCACACCCCACATCCAGTTAATCTTTTAACATGTGACACATTAGGACAACCTGCACCACTTTCTATGTTCTCCAACGACCTTCCCCCCCACAAGTTTTTTCACCCCTGTAAGAACAATTCCCTTTAGTTTCACACTCCTGCTCAGCAGCATTTACTCATTTAACCAGCCTCAACTAGTCATAGGATCAGGAGTAGACTCAGCACCAGTGACCTCAAGTTGGTCACCTGGGCAGCGAGCATGACCCTGAGGAACTAGCTGCCCAGCACTTGGGCACCATTCCAAAATAAGCAATGGCAGCCTACCCAGAAGCTTTAACCTCAGACTGCATTTTCAAACACCTGTTGCATGCAGACCTAATGAACTTATTTCTCTGTCCATGAGAAAACAATGTCATTCCCTTAAACTCCTTAAAAAACTTACCTCCATAGGTTGTCTTAAGCCCTCACCATGTCACCCCTGCAAGGTATTGCCTTAATGAATATGTTCACCTGCACAAGAAATTTGGCTCTCTGTCTTGTTATTCTTGTTATTCACAAAGTGGGCAAAGGAAAGAAATCCATCTGTGGGGCACGCCTGAAATATGTTTAGATATGGAGCATAAGTCCCCCACCTCTTTAGCTTTAAAATCACATTTTGCTTATGTCTAGGTAGCTACCTCTCCATGACATGTCTGTAGGTGAATGAATGTATTTCTGTGTTCTCTATTTTGTTCCAGAGGTCTGCAAATCTATTGTCAAACTAGTGCTAGGTTATCTGACTACTGTGGCTGCATAAGGATATAAGTTTAGGAAGTGACAGACCCACTGCTTTGTTGAACTCGATCACTAGTGTTTTGCTTATCCTGGTTCTCTTACCTCTCCAGTAAAGTTAGTGATTATTTTTTCCATTTCTTCAAAAACGATGCTGGAATCTGGATTGGAATTGTATTATATGTATTGCTTGTGTTAGGTGGCATGGGCATTTTCACAATATTAAGCTTGCCTATCCATTAGCACGGCACATTCTTCTATTTATATAGGTCTTTTTAGTTGTTGTTTTCTTGCAATGTTCTGTAGTTTTCTTTGTATATGTCTTTCATTTCTCTGGTGAGGTTTACTCATAGACATGTCATCTTTTGGGTGGCTATTGTAAATGGTATTGTCTTCTCCACTTCTTTTTTCAGATCTCTCACTGTTAGTATACAGGAAGCTATTGATTTTTGTAACTTGATCTTCTATCCGGCCATGTTGCCAAATTTTTTTATTATTTCCAGTAGTATTCTTATTGCAGCTTTGGAGTTTTTTACATAGAATCATATTATCTGCAAACAGAGTAAGTTTTACTACTTTTTTGCCAATTAAATTTCTTTTTCTTGTCTATATTTGGCTGTCTTCTAGCACAATATTGAGTGATAACCAAGGGCATCCTTCTCTTGTTTCCTGTAACTGGAGGAATGCTCTCAGTGTCTCTCTGAAGAGTGAGACATTGGCCTCTGGTTTTTTGTATGTGGCCTTTATTGTGCGAAGACATGCCTCTTCCATTTGTATTTTGCAAAGGGTTTTTATCAGGAGTGAGTGAAGGACTTTGCCAAATGCCTGTCTTCATCAATTTATATATTTTATTTATGTTGGATTACATTGATGGTTTTGTCATGTTGAACTATCTTTGCATACTCTCAATGACACCAACACATAAATTTTATGGACTGGGATTTTTTTTAAGACTCTTATCTATGTTAATAAGAGATACTGGTCTATAATTTTTTTGTTCTGGCAATGTCTTTGGCTGGTTTTGGTATCAGGATTATGCTTCCTTTTTAAAAGTGGGTTCTAGATTTTGTGATCTTTTTCTATATTCTGGTATAGTTCATGTATAATTGGTGTCAACTCTTACCTGAATGCTTGGTAGACTCTTCCAGAGAAGCTGTCTGTTCCTTTTTGGTGGGTTGGGAGTTTTTTTTAATGACCTATTTGTTCTATTGTTATGAGTCAGTTGTGGTTTTCTACATTCATCTTTGTTAAATTAGGTAGGTAGTGTTTTTCTAGAAATTTGTCCATTTTATCTAGGATTTCAAATTTTGGGGAGTATATCCCTTCATAGTATTGTGTTATCTTTTTTATTCAGTGGCTTCTGTTATTATATTGTCAATTTCGTTTCTTATTCTTGATATTCACATTTTTCCCTTTGCTAAGTTTGCTAGTGGTTTCTCAATTTTTAAAAAATACTTTCGATAAGCAGCCTTATGTCTTGTTGATGTTTCCATTGTTTTTGCTTTCTGATTCACTTATTTCTAATCTGAAGTGACCAGATTTTAAGCGGGACATCCTTGACCAAGGGAAGGGTTTCTTGATTAAAAATTTGGTCTATATGGAACAACAAAAATTTTCATAGACCACAAAATAGTAATGTAATATATATTTTTAAATTTTAAAACACCACAGAATATTGTTAAATTGTTAAAAAGCGGGATGTCTGGTCACCTTATTCTAATCCTAATTATTCCTTTTCTTCTGCTGGATGAAGGCTTATTTTATTGTCCTATTCTAATTGTTGAAGATGTTAGGTTAAAGTATTGGTTTTTGTTCATACTTCTTTTTTGATGTGTGCATTTATTGCTGTAAATTACCCTCTGAGTACTGATTTTGCTATGTCCCAAAGGTTTAATATGTTGTAGTCTTATTTTTCAAGGTATTTAGAAATTTCATTCCTTATTTCTTCAATTACCCACTTGCTTTAAAGCAGCATGTTGTTCTGTTTCTATGTATTTGATTTTTTTCTCTTTTATCTTCTTCTAGTTTTGCCTAGCTTTGTGGACGGAGAAAATGGTTTATAATAGTTTAATGCTTTTCAATGTATTAAAGCTTGCTCTGTGATCTGACAAATGATCTATTCTAGAGAATGCTCCATGTACACTCAAAAATAACGCATATGGTGTTGTTAGTGGAGTGTTTGTGCTTTTTTATATGTTTAGGAGGTCAAGTTGTGTTGTCAGTTCTTCTGTCTTTAATGAACTTAGAGGAGATACAGACACACATGGCCATTTTCTGTGTGTGTTTTGATTTTGCATGCTTTTCTGTACATGAAACCCAGGATAGGTAAACCTATAGAGACAACAACTGGATGAATAGTTGCAAAGGGTCATGGCAGGGGAGTCAGGTGGGAAGTGGAGCACTAATGTAGAGTACAAGAAGAAATGTCCTGAAATTGACCATGATGATGGCACAACTCTTTTGAATGTGATCAAACTATCAAAATGTGTGATATTTGACTTGTATGTTCATGAAAGTGTTAAAAATGTTCACACACAGAGGGAGAGAATAAAGGGACGTGTGTATTTGCATGGAAGGAGCCCTGGGAGGGCCGTCAGGTGCCACAAGGTCAGCAGCTGAAACCTCCCAGCATCCTGTTCCTGCCAAGGGTTACTGCCAGAATCAACTTGATAGCTGTGCCTTTGAGGGTTTTGACGGCACTGGGTGGTTTATCCATACTTTCAGACGTGTGAAATATTTCCTGAGCAAGATGAAAAATGGAACATATGATTTAGTGTGCACACAGAATTAAGTCTGTTCTCTTCTTCCCCCTTTGAAATGGCTAACTCCAAGAGTTTAGCACTCAAATGGCAGCCAGAAAGGGCGCTCCCAAGCTAAGGCAACTGGCATGGTGCCTTTTCCATCTTATAATGAGTCCACTGTTCACATTAAAAAAAAAAAAAAGGTCAGATTAGCTTCCCAAGCTACACCCGTTCCCCACTTGCTGACATGACCAGTGTTGTGCTATGTGAGGAAGAAGAGGAGCGGGTAGGCAGCCCCAGAGTCCAGACCCTTGGAACCCCTGTGCTCTGGACCAGAAGCCCCGTTGCAGAAGTTGGTGCTCAAGTGGAGATGAGGCCCAGTGGTGGGACCAGAGCAGTGCTCCCCAAAGTCCCCAGGAGGCACAAGAATAACCCAGGGGGGTTGCCCAAACAGATATCTACACCTTATCCTGGATTACAGGCTAAAGTAAAAGGGTGTGTGTGGGGGGGTTCTGTACCCTATTTTCTGAAGAGGGGGTGATAGAACAAATACACTTGGAAAGCTATGGACTAGAGGCACAAGTCGTCGATCTGTGGGGCTGGGGATCAAGCAGCCAGTGAGGGCTGCTGCCTGTGTCGATGGCCCCTGAGAGCTGCTCCTTCCAGTGCCTCAACCACCTGCAGTACCCTCCCAGGCTAGGAAAGGACCCCTAGAAGCGAACACAAGCTGCTGCTCTCCGAGGGCTTGGAAGCCAAGACCAGGCGGCTGGGTGGAAGAGGAGCTCATCAGCCAGGCTGCAGAGGCAAGCAATGCCAACTTCTGCTGCTGCTCCCTGGTACTGAAAGGCCCCTCAGCAGGACGTCACCTCTCCAAGCACTCCAGCAGCCACCTTCTTGGCCCCTAGCTCCGCCCTGATCCCTCTGGCCTTTCAGAATCTGCCCATGAAGAGCTGCATTGAGAGTGGCTGGGAATGGGACCTGTGGGGAGCCTTCTGGAGAGCCAGCTTCTGCAGGAGCAGGGCAAGGGGAGGAAACCCAGGCCAAAGCCTACCGCAAACGGACGGTAGATCTTCTACTATTGTCTGAAGTGCAAAATACCGAGTGACAAGCAAGCCAGGAAGTGAAGAGGCGGTGACGGTCTGACCTCTTTGTCCCCCTTGTTGAAGGCATCAGTCAGTTTTCCAAGAGCGTGTCTGGGACAGAAGTGTTCCCCCTCTTCATTTTTGTAGACCTGCTGGGGCTGCTTTGAGGGGTTCCCATCTTGTGTGTCTCTAATGGCTTCGGGGCCTTTGGGAAGCACAGTAGACGGAGGAGAATTTTGCACAACAGAATGTGGGGATATGTGATTTGGCAGGTCCACAACTTAACCTAGGGCATATTTTATTGAATGAAAACACAGCCCCAGTACTTGCACTCAGCACTCCGCGAGGCCTGGCTTCATTTCAGACGCGCCTTAGAGGCTGTTCCTGTGATGCAGACATGTTTGGCAGGTGGCGCTGTCCTTTTGTTAGGTGCCTCTGTCCATTTTTACTGACAGGGACTCCAGGTGGCAGAGGAGAAGGATCTCAAAGAGCAGAACGTTCGCTCTCCCGAGGACTGTGGCGAGTTCCGATTGCCTAGCTCTTGGGTTCGGAGCCCAGCACCAAGCCATTGCATCACCCCGACAAGAAACCGATGTAGTCTCCTCAGGTGATGAGCAGTTTCCTTGGAAAACTCTAGACCTAGGTGGTCGTGCTGAGCCCTAGCAGAGAAGCAAGGCTTTGTGGGGATTTCACTGCTGAGCAGAGGTGAGAAACCAATCCTAGCACGGGCGGGGGAGCGTTTGTCAGCGTGGGAACAGATGTGCATCTGGGCCTGTTCTGCTCTTGGCCCAGACGAGGCACGGTTCTGCCCTGCACAGGAGGCTTCCTGTCTGTGTCAGGCAGTGGGGTGGCCCGGGAAGGCTGCCTCTGCGCCACCGCTGCCGAGCTGTGGGACCGTGGGAAGGAACCCCACTTCCTGGAGTCTTGGTTGCATTATGTGAAGAAGGGAAAGCTAAAAATATCGAGCTCACAGGGAAGTATCAAGATTAAAGACTGGCCGTCGAGAGAACTCAGCCCAAACTCTGGCTCAGCCAGTGTGACATCACTTGGGTGTGTTGCTCGTTCTGGCAATGGCTTCGGGCCACGAACGGCACAGTACAATGTCACAGTTGTCGAAGATGCAGGAACTAGGCAGCAGGTCAAGTGTTGTGGTGATTTTCAGTGGCCTCCTTCAAAACGAGGCTTGTTTTTTAAAAAGCACACTCTGGAGAAGTCTAGACCGCTCTTCCATCACAGGAGCAGAAGACAGGGAAGAGCACCTGCTGAGAGCACAAGGAACTCCATTTTGTGAAAAGTGCCTTGCAAGATGCTGACCTTCTGCTACAAGAGATTACGCCTTCTCACCAGAAGATGATTCAACAGAGGACCACCAAATGTACATCAACAACCTCCCTGCACGAGTCAAGAGAGTACACGTTCCCGCCAGAAGAACGCTCAGCATCTGACCACCAAATGTATCAGCCTGATAAGCAGCAGCCAAGGTAACTGGACATCATGGGAATTTCCAAACTCTGCTTACCATGGCGTATAGAACCTGGACCCCCGAGTTGGTAAAGCCAGAGAGCTAGGATCCAAGACATCAACTCCCACTCTCTCCACCTGGTGCCCAGGTTGAGTACACCGATGAAGGTATTGGCCATAATGGCCTGGAACTTTTAACTTTAAAATGCTTGCTGAATTAACCTTCATGATTATATACCATTACACTTGTTTGCTACATTATACTTTACTTCTATTTAACCTCTAAGCCTTCAAATTGTTTGATGTGTGATGTTTGCAGGGTATTCCCCATGAATACACGGAACATTTGAAAATGTCATTGAGCGTTCTCTAATCATTGCTCATGCCACTCCTGACAGCACCCGGAAGGGCACAGAAGGCTCCCTCATGGCTTAAACAGGCCAGTGTGCCCAGGTGGCTGCTGATGGGAGAAACCCCTCTTCTGGGGCGCTGGGGTAGTGTGGGGTACAGTCCAGGGTGCTGGGCTCCAGATTCATGAGCAGGGGCAGGTGCCCTGTGATGAAAGTACTCATGCAGAAAGGATTCTACCATGGTACGCACCAAACAAAAAGCTTTGAGTCCAGAAGAGCTCGATCAATTGGGGTGATGGACATGTTGTGAGATCAAAGACAAAAGCTTCTGCAAAAATTAAAAAAAAAATCCTAAGAAAAGAAAGCAGGCTGAGCCCTGCTGGTGTAAGTGGTTGAGTGCAGGACTGGGGTCCGTGGGCTTGGCGGTTCAAATCCAGCGGCGGCTCTCAGGAGCAGCACTGGGTAGCACCCACGACCACCAGAGGCAGTGATGCCCCCCCCCCCCAAAAAAAAAAAAACAAGAAAGAAAAGAGAGCAGGAAGCTTTCAGGAGGAGTCACAAGGAATTAAGGAGAACTCCGTCTTTGCGACGTAATGATGATCCATAGAGGACCCCGCTGGACATTGCTGCTCTCTACTGCCCTCTCCTCCTTCCTAAGAAAGTAGGGCCAAAGAGAAAACTGTTCCCATTCCCAGTCCGTGCTGGGAGCCTTGTGTTGGAACCACTTCTCCAATTTAATGACTACACTGGGTCAGGAGAGGCCAAACTTAAAAATAAACATGCGGTGATCTGATTCCAGGTCCTGCAGAGTAATTGTCATTGTCAAGCTTATCATTCCCAGATCATGGGCAGGGAGCAGGGGTGGGGGTGGGGGGAGAGTAAATCAAGGCAGTGCATGCCAGGGGCAGCCTTTCTTTATTCTAAATCCTTTTATTGGGGGGGCTCATACAACTCTTATCACAATCCATACATAAGTCCATTGTGTATCAAGCACATCGGCACATCCATTCGCAGCCCTCATCATTCTCATAACATTTGCTATCTAAGCCCTTGGCATTGGCTCTTCATTTTTTCCCCTCTTCCCTTCCCCCCCTCCATAAACCCTTGATAATTGATAAATTATTACTTTGTCATATCTTACACTCTATGATGACTTCCTTCACCCACATCTGTTGTCCATACCCCAGGGGGGAGGTTATATGTACATCTTTAGAATTGGTCCCCCCTTTCTACCTGACCCTCCCTCCATCCTCCTGGTATTCCTACTCTCATCACTGTTCCTGAAGGGTTCATCTGTTCTGGATTCCCTGTGTTTCCAGTTCATATCTGTACCAGTGTTCATCCTTTGGTCTACCTGGATTTGTAAGGTCATATTGGGATCATGATAGTGGGAAGGAGGAAACATTGAAGAACTAGAGGAAAGTTGCATGTTTCATCATTGCTATACTGCATTCTAACTAGTTTGCCTCCTCCCTGAGACCCCTCTGTAAGGAGAGTCCATTACCTACAAATGGACTTTGGGTCCTCAACCTGTACTCCCCCTCATTTACACTAATAAAATGTTTAGTTCCTCAATGCCTCATACCTGATCCCTTCCACACCTCGTGTTCACACAGGCTGGTGTGCTCCTTCCTGGTGGGTTGTTTTGCTTATGAGCTAGATGGCCACTTGTTCACCTTCAAGCCTTTAAGACCTCAGAAGTTGTATCTTTTGATAGCCAGGTACCATCAGCTTTCTTGCATATGCATTTCTTTCACCATCATTGCTTATGCACACTCTCAGCGATTGTGTCGGTAAGGTGAGTGTCATAGAATGCCAATTTAATAGAAAAAAGTACTTGCCTTGAGAAAGTACTTGAGTGGAGGCCAATGTACATCTTCCGCCTTGGTACTGAAGCTATAAATACGTGCACGTAAACTACTTCCCCTTCATCATATATAAGTATATTTACATATATACATGCCAGCATTTAGACCTCTATAAATGGCCCTTGCCTCCTATTCCCTTTCTCTATTGCTTTATACTTCCCTCCTGTCTTACTCTCATGCTCAACCTTCACTTGGGTTTCAGTAATTTCTCTCCGTTACTCTACCCTTGATCAGTCCCTACCAGGCTTCTCACTTCCTCCTTGGCACTGATTTTGGATCACTTATTGTCCCCTTGTCCCTGGGTTGGTCGACACCACTTCCCTTCCCCCACCTCCCCATCTGCCATATCCCTCTGGAACCCTTGGTTCCATCGTTTCCTCCTCTAGACTGATCACACAGCCTGTCTTATCTAGGTAGACCTGCAGAGATGATACTATGTACAAAAAAAACAAGACACAGCAAGATGAAATGACAAAAGAAAACAAGGTAATGACTATAACAAGAAATAAGCAATACCCAGAAAATATACATAGATAAAATAATAATAATAATAATAAAGCAAAACCTGTAAATAGTTCAAGGTCCATTTGTTGACCTCTAGGAGTAACCTCTAGTCGAGTCTGATGGGGTTCCACACCCTGGCCCCCAAATCTATCCTTGGCGCTCCCTTGAGACCTGCATGTTCTGCTCCCCTGGCTCCTCCACTGCTCGCCCTTAGTGTTTCCATCTGTGGGGTGGGGGAGGACGCCTGCAATCCCAACACCGTGTCTCCAGTGTTGTCCCAGGAGCAGTCTTTCATACAGAAACTTGACCTGCAGCATAAGAACTAGTTGCCATCGAGTTGGTTGTGACGACTTATGGAGCCTCATGTGGTCAGAGTAGAACTGCACTCCACAGTTTTCAATGACTGTTTTTTTGAGGGAACTGGAGTGCCAGGACTTTCTCCTGAGGAACTCTTATTTATATCTGAGCCCCCACTACCGATTGCTTCGCAGCAAAGTGCCCGCATCCTTTGCCCAGTCACCCAGTGACTCTTCATCTGAATCGCAAGTTGGATAAGCGAATCAAATCATTCGTGGGATGGAAGGACAGGCGATGACAATGTTGGTGGGAGCTACCTCTGTTCTCTTCTTCCTCCTTTTTTGAAGGCTCCACTCTGAGCATAATCAGTGGTTAAAGCCTGACCCACAGGTGAAAGGCCCGCAGTCTGAACACACCTTGGCGTCTTGGAAGACAGGTCTGGCGATAGCTTGGGGGACCCTCGGGCACACATCTCGTGCTCCTGGGCTGCACGGGGTCACCCTCAGGGGAGTCTGCTTGCCACTGGAATCAACAACAGAAGGTACAAACCCAGGGACGTAGATGGCTCCATGTGGGAGCTCCTTGATCTTCACAGCATGCTGCTAAGGAGCGCCACTCCCATTGAACGCAAGGAGACAGTGAGGCTCTGAAACCGGTCAGGACTCAGCTGGCAAGTCTGAATGAGGCCTGGTCTGAACCAGAACTCTCTGACTGCTCTCTGCTCACACACTGCTCACTGCACCGCAATACATGGCTCGCCAATGCCCACGAGCTGCAAAATGTCGGCGGGAAAATGTCACTGGCCTTTCATTCCACTTTGTGCATCCATGTTCTGAAGCCCCTCCACCAGGGGAGATGTCCTCAGGAAACGCTTTCTACAGGTTCACTTGAGAATGGGTTCAGCTCCACGATACTGGGCCACGGGTTTGCCAGGCAAGCTGGGCAAGCCTTCAAGGATGCCAGGGCCATTAGTCAGCGAGGAAGAGGGCAAGATGTGCACTGTCAGCAGTAGCTGTAGGTCATGACGATTGTGCCACATAGGGATGTGGTTAAGTTACAGGGCTGGGCTCCCTTTGTAAGCTCATAAATCAGAATCTCTAGAGGGAGGAGCCCA
The DNA here is from genome assembly GCA_004026705.1 of Nesogale talazaci. NCBI lineage: Eukaryota > Metazoa > Chordata > Mammalia > Afrosoricida > Tenrecidae > Nesogale > Nesogale talazaci. The sequence goes on along the minus strand of PVJH01017388.1, from coordinate 30,238 downwards.
GGAAGCTGTAGTTTCACCAGGCTCCTGGTTGATTCCAGTGATCGGCCTGCGCTTGGCAACCTAGGCTTTCCAACCTTGGAAACTTTGTAGAGGGTGACTATGAATTGAGATTGACTTGCTGGCAGTGGGTGTGTTAGTTCAGGTAGACTAGAGGAACAAATTTCATAGACACACATATAGATATAAGGAAAAGGTTTATATACAAGAGGAACAGGACATTGAGTCCAGTCCAGTTCAAAGTCCTAAGTCTGATATTAACCCATATGCCTGAAATCAATCTATAAAGTCTCTTTACAACTCCCAAAGTCACAGGTGAGTGGGAGCAGAATCCTGGCAGGGGTCTCCACATGACTCCTCACTTCCAGGGCTCAGGGTCCATCAACAGCAGAAGCAACTCATCGCTGGCAGAGGTCTCCATGTGGCCGCCCCAGCTTCAGAGGTCTGGCTCTATCAGAGCAAAGCTGTGTGGTCTCTCCGCGGCTCCTCCAGCTTCTCAGACGTGGCAATCTTGTCTTGTCTATGATTCATCATCTCTGAGACTAACTCCCACCAACTGGGGAGATAGCTTCTCATCTTCACGAGGGAATTATCTCGAGATTTCCCAGGAGTCTCAGGAGAAAGCCATGCCACACGGAGGCCTCATTGGCTACTCAATGACTGTCTCCAGATTAACAGGCTAGACTCCACCCCTACATTTCAATCATGAAATTAACATAAGCAAATGACTGCCACAGGGTTCTTGGTTTCTTTTGTTTCTGGGCAGTGCCCGAGGTTCTAGCAGTAAGTGCCTGGCCGCTGGCTACGAAGGTCAGTGATTTGGAGGCACGGGCCTTTCCCTGGGAGAAAGGTGAGCCTGTCTGCTTCCACAAAGACGGACATCCCTAGAAGCCATACGGGACACTTTGATTCCATCCTGTAGGGTCCCAGTCGGTTGGAGTACACGAGATGGCAATAGGTGGGCTATCTGACCATCAGTCGGTTGGAGTACACGAGATGGCAATAGGTGGGCTATCTGACCATCAATAACCAGGGCAGAAAATGATTCTTACCACAGGGGTAAAGTTTATGGATTTCTGCTAGTGACTTTCATGACAAGATTTCAAAACTGAAACCGCAAGAACCCAACCCACAGTGACCCTATAGGACTGAGCAAGACTGCCCCTTAGGGTGCCCACGACTGTCCCCCAGCCTCATCTTTCTCCCTTGGGGCAGCTGGCGAGTATAACTACTCCATGCTCGAGACACAGCACAACCAGGGCTCCTGTAGCGACCCTACTAAAACAACAGCTCCAGTCAGCTCTGGATCACCGCGATCCGACAGGACACAGGAGAGCAGCCCCTGGGGACTGCAACTGCCACTCTTTTTTTTGTTTTGTTTTTTTTTGGGGGGGGGGCGGGGGGCATCACTGCCCTCCGGTGGTGGGAGTAGAAGGCCCAGCCCCACTGCTGGAATTGAACCTCCGTCCCAGTGGGTCGCAGTCCCGCGCACAACCACTACGCCACCGGGGCTCAGCCCGGAGTGCCACTCTTTACCGGAGCCGAAAGACTCATCCTGTCTCTCGCCATGTGGAGCTTGTGACCTGCTGACCGCTGACCGCTGACCGGTAGGTTCACAGTCATGACTTGCCGAGGAGGGCAAGAGTCAGAGATGGACACCGTAGCACAAGTCTATCTGTCTGCCCGGGAGAAATGCCGGCCTGGTGGGCACCATAAAAGAAAAGCAAATGAAAGGCAGGAGCAGGGTGATGCCCCCAAAGAGCTGCCAGTGGAAACACCCACGGTCCACCTCCACGTCCTGGCAATAGAAAAGTCTACCGAGGTTTCCGTGTAACTACATTAAAAAACAAAAACAACACCCACCCCCCCCAAAAAAGATCCAAAACCAACAATGTTACATTCTAAATCGGATGGATTTCCTTACAATGGTCACACTTCACTGAAGAAACAAAGTAACATAAATAGGTTAAAACCATGCCATTTAAACATGCAAGTTCCGGAAAACATGTGCTGGTGCAAAATCAAGACTATAAGAGTAGCAAAGTTTAAAACACAAAAGTAACTTTTTATGGCAGCCTGAAACATTAGCTCTTAAAAGTCCTCGCGTGAATTCAGCCTAGAAGCGGCCAATGCCCGCCACCTGCCGACAGGATTTGGAACTGCGAATTATGTTGTGGCCTGAGCAGAGGCCCAGTGGGCACCTCCTTCTGCCCCCTTCCTCGGACAGCGTCCAGCACTGCGTGTCCTGGGCCGCCTCACAGCGCGGTTACACGTTTGAGCTCACTGCTGCAGCGCTGCGTCGATCCATTAGCATGATGTTCTTTTCCATGGACGAATCACTAGGAAAACATGTCTAAAGTGCGGGGACAGTTGCTTCCAACTTTGCTTCTTAGGAGCATTCTGGCTGAACTTTTCCCAAGACAGCTGTGCTTGTTGATGGGGAGTCAGGATCCGTGTGGATCTGGCTTCCTTCAGGAAGCCTTAAAGCGCGTCAATGTTGGTCACGTGGTAAGCACTGGCGTCATGGGATGACTGCCCCTCTCGAAGAACGTGTGTTGTTTCTCCGTCCGGGCTCTTCCAAAGCCCGGGTTGTTTTCCACACCCTTGGATCTGACTCCGGTGAACGCCCACAGGCATTTCTGTGGTGGGCGGATTTAGGAGGTATACGCCCAGGCGCTTGGATATGCATGTTCAAATTTCATTTTCTAAAGCAGTTATAGGAGAGGCCCGGGGGGTGCAAGTGGTTAGGCATGTAAGGAAAGGCTAGCAGTTTGAAGCGCCCTCTGCCAGAAAACCCTAGCAATCAGTTTCTGAAAGCTTGCAGCTGCTTTGCAAACTCTGCAGAGCTGTTCTGCTCTGACCAGGATGGGCCCTTGTAGTGGGACTTCACTAGGACAGCGGTTCTCAACCTTTGGAGGTCGAATGACCCTTTCACGGGGATCCCCTATTCATAACAGTAGCAAAATTACAGTTATGAAGTAGCAACAAAAATAATTTTAGGGTGGGGGCTCAGCACAACATGAGGAACTGTATTAAAGGGTTGAGGAAAGTTGAGAACCACTGCACTAGAATGACAAAAGCAGTTGTACCAACTGTATTCCCAGCAGCAACACGAGTGACACATAGGAGAGCACCAGCCTTACCACCCCTGGAGAACAGCAGACGGAACAAAGTTTAGCCATTCTGGAGGGAATGATTCTAATTTTCCCTTTCCTCATAACTAATGAGTTGCAAGAGTTTTTCTTGAATGTATGAGTTATGTGGGTATCCCATCTGGTGAAAAGTCTCTTGGCCCCTTCTCTTATTCAGTGTGGCTCTTTGTCTTATAACTATATAGAAATTTGTTATAGTGCTTCATTAGCTATAAATATTACAAAGATTTTCCCCTTTATGTAATTGGCTGTGGTACAACATATGAAGTGTTTACATACACGACTAGATAACACCAATTAGGGGACAGAATAAAGAAAGTTGATAGAATCAGAGATTCTTACATTGTTCAGGAAGTAGTTAATAGGCCACTTACAGTCTAGTAAGTTAGGGATTTAAGTGGAAGATTCTACAGTAGAAACTAAAAGAAAGCTAACACAAGTGTATCTTATAAATTATAGGAAAATGTAATAATCAAAATTAATCCAAATAAAGCAAGAAAAAGAAGGGGTCTAAAATTGGTAGGACAAACAAGAACTAGAGAGAAGATAGAGTTATACCCAAATGCATCAGTAATTTTAAAAAGTGGTGATTGGAAATGAAGGAATGGAAAAAAGTGAGTCAAGAGAAAACTGGGGTTTAATTTTTATAACAAGCAAAATATACACAGACATAGGAAAAAGAACAACAACATGCACTGATCAATAAAACAATAGCCAAAGAGATCTTCTTGTTGAGTTCTCCTCCCCTAACAAAATACCTGCAATGATTGAGGAACATTGGGAAGACATAGATAAATCATCATTTATAAATCATAGTTTTAAACTATTTACCTTAAAATCTGATGTCTCAATTGACAAAAATAAGCAAAATATAAATATTATGCATAATTACTATGATAAACTCAATAGAGCCTGACTAGGATTGTACACTCCTCAAAATTTGTTGCAGTGTGCATATTCTGGTCTAGTCGGGTTTGTCAGGTGGAATTGAGGTCATGATATTGAGAGGAGGTATTACCAAAGAAAAAGAGGTGAGTGTGTTTCATCAGTATGTATACGGCACCCTGTCTGGCTCATCTCTGCCTTGTGACCCTTCTGTAAGGGAATGTCCAATTGTCTACAGATGGCCTTTGCACTTCCACTCTGCGCCCCCTCTCATTCACATTGATATGATTTTTTTTGTTCTGGGTCTTGGATGCCTGATCCCTGATTCCCTCGACACCTCATGATCACACAGGCTGATCATGTTGGTCTACATATAACCCCTTTCTGGGGGTGGGGGTGAACAACAGAAAAGTGGGTGAATGGAAACAGCAACTGGTGTAAGACATGGGGAGGGGGATTATAAATTATCAAAAGTTCATGAGGGAAGAAGGGTGGGGGAGGAGGGAAATGAGGAGCTGAAATCAAGGGCTCAAGTACAAAGAAAATGTTTTGAAAATGATGATGGCAGCACATGTTGTAAGAGCCCCCAATAAAATGCTTTTTAAAAATTTCTTGAAAAATTTTATATATCGGGCTGAGCCCCGGTGGCGTAGTGGTTGTTCGTGGGACTGCGGCCCACTGGGACGGAGGTTCAATTCCAGCAGTGGGGCTGGGCCTCCTACTCTCACCACCGGAGAGCAGTGATGCCCAAAAACAAAAACAAACAAACAAACAAAAAATGTTATATATCTAGAAGTTATAAAACATTATCACTAAATAATCTTTAGACTAAAAGCAGTTTATTAAATCTGCACAAACCACTAAGATCTTAGTGATGATACTACATGTGAAAATATGTGGGGCAGAGTTAAAGCGAGGAGCCTTTGTGGGGCTGAGTCCTGTGATCAGCTGCTAACCAAAGGGCAGTGGTTTGAATTCACTTGGAGCTCTGTGCGATCTGTGACAGGTTCTTATCTAGCTGACTTCAAGGAAATCCACGCAATACAACTATGACTCAAATTTATGTACCAACCAAGAAGGTTAGAGTGGAGACAGCTTCAGTCTGAATTGATCATTCAATCAAGATGCATGGATAAATATTGGCAATTTGAATGCAAAAGATGAAGACAAAGAAAAAACAACAGTAGTTGGAAAACATGGTCTTGTTAACAGAAACAAATCTGGGTGTCGCATGAAAGAATTTTGAGAGGTCAATGACTTGTTCATAGCCAATACCCATTTCCATCAGCACAAGGGGAAACTGCACACATGGACTTATCCAGATGGAATACACAGAATTCAAATTGACTACATCCGTGGGAAGGCATGAGCAGCTAAACCAGGCCAGGGGCTGACTGTGGAACATACCACTATCTGCTCATATAAAAGTTCAGTTCAAGCTGAAGAGAATTTTAAAAAATCCACAAGAGCCAAAATATGATCTTGATGCTAGCCCACCTAAATTTTGAGACCATCTCAAGAACAGATTTGAGGCACTGACCACTAATGACAGAAGCACTGCTGACCTGTGAGGAGACATCGAAACCATCATTCGTGAGGAAAGCAAAGGGTCGCTGAAAAGACAGGAGAGAAAGCAAAGATCCAAGTGCAGTCAGAGAAGACTCTGGAGCTTGCAGAGTAGCTAAGGCACACAGAAATGATGACGTCAACGAGCTGTGTAGAAAATTCCAGAAAGCAGCTCAGGAAGACAAAATCCAATATTACAATGACATGTGCAAAGACCTACATTTATAAAAAAAAGAACATATTCAGCATATCTGAAATGGAAAGAACTCAAGAAAATATTCCTGCAAGTCTTGAGTTGTGTTATCGAATGATAGAGGAAGCATCCTAAGAAGGTGGACGGAATACACAGAGTCACTGCACCAAAAAGAATGAGTCGACATTCCGCCATTTTTGGAGGTAGCACATGAGCAAGAACCAGTGGTGCTGGAGGAGCACTGAAAGTTTCAGCCCCAAACCAGGCTCCAGGGACTGATGGAATACAAACAGAAATGGTTGGACAAGCTGAGGAAGCACAGGAAGCATTACTGGTCTATGCCAGGAAAGTTAGGAGACAGCTAGTTAGCCAACTCACTGAAATAGATCCACATTTGTGCCCATTCCACAGCAGTGACCCAACATAAATCCTCAAGTTGTAGAACTCTATCATTGATATCACATGTAAGTAGACATTTGCTGAAGACCATCCAACAATGGTTGCAGCAGTACATTGACAGGGAGCTGCCAGAGGTTCAGGCTGGATTCAGAAGAGAACATGGAACAAGTGATGCCACTGCTGATATCAGATGGATCTTGGCTGAAAGCAGAGAATGCCAGAAAGATGCTTACTTGTGTTTTCACTGACTATGCCAAGGCATTGCACTCCGTGGATCATAACAAACTATGAATAACTTTGAGAGAAATGAGCAATTGTGAACTTGTACATGGATCAAGATGCAGTTGTATTAACAGAACTAGGGAGTATTCCATAGTTTACCATCAGGAAAGGTGTGCTTCGAGGTTGTTCATCACCATACTTATTCAATCTCCATGCTCAGGAAGTCATTAGACTAGCTGGATTACATGAAGAAGAATGTGGTATCAGGAGTGAAGGAATATTTATTAACAACCTGTGGTGTGAGTGACACAGCCTTTCTTGCTGAAAGTGAGGAAGACTGAAGCACTTTCTGATGAAGGTCAGGGAAGGCAGCCTTCAGTACTCAAATCCTCACAACTGGACCACTAGGTTGAAACTGTCAAAGATTTGTCTTGCTTGGATATACAATCAACGCTCCTGGAAGAGGTGGTCAAGAGCTCAAAAGAAGAGTTGCCCTGGGTAAATCTGCTGCACAAATCTTCTTTAAAGTCTTGAAAAGCAAGGATCTTACTTTGTGTAAACCTTTGGGTACACCTGACCCAAGTCATGGTGTTTTCAATTGCTTCATATGAATGCTAAAGTTGTACAATGAGTAAGACAGAAGAAGAATTTATGCATGTAAAACACAGTGCAGGAGCTGAAAGTACCATAGGCTGCCAAAATTACAAACAAATCTGTCTTGGAAGAAGCACACCCAGGATGCTTAGAGGCCAGGATGCACTCGTGCACTTTGAGATACTGTCAGGAAAAAGGAGGAAGGCCCTGGACACAGTGGATTGGCATGGTGGCTGCAGCAGTAGACTCAAACCTAAGAACAACCATGAGGTCACTGCAGGCCTGGATTCTGCTGTACATATAAAAGACTGCTATGAGTCACAACTGACCCAATGGTCGCTAAAAACAACAACAACAACAACAACACATGCATGTGAAAACTGGACAACGAATAAGGAAGAACAGAAAACAATCCATCCCCTTGCCTTAAGGTATTGGTGAAGAATAATGACTAGATCATGAAATGAAGATCATAGATGAAACTAATAAATGGGTAAAATATATGAGAAAATATTTGCAATGCCATTAATATTTATAATATACATAATCATGACTGCCACTGGGAAAAGTTCAGACACTCCAAAAGAAAACTGAGAAAAAATACATACAAGATATTTAGAGAAAGGAAACCCCAAATAGTCAAGGGATCTATGAGAACCAAGCCCACTGATAACACATGTAAGATTTAAACATTATTAGGTAGTAAGGATCATTGAAAAATATAGTCAATGTCACTTTTTGTGTGTCTGCTTTTGCAACAATACTATACAAATAATACTGGAAATAATCAGCACATTCCGCCACCTGTCTATCCAATTCATCACACTGAGCTGGCCTGCATGTTGCTGTGAAGCTGGAAGTTACGCCACCAGTATTTCAAACTCCATCAGGGTCACCCATGGTGACCTGGTTTCAGCAGAACTTCCAGATGAAGACACAGTAAGGAAGAAAATCCGAGTGATCTACTTCTAAAAACAGCCAATGCACACCTTGTGGTGAGAAGATACTACCCGACTTACTAGCCTTTGACCCCACGTCAGGCTGATTCATCAGCAGAGGGCAAGGAGTCCCTGGGAAGCACCACAGCTCTGTCAGGGTTGGCGAGGATGGCAAGAGTTGGGTACTTCTGTTTCCAGTCACCAGTCAGTGTTGACTTGATGGCAGTTACGCAACAATATTCCCCAAAGTACACAATACATTTTGCCTTAAAAGTTGACAGTGACTAAGGATGGCAATGGCAGACCTGGCTGGGGAAGTGAGAAAACAGAAACACACTTGCCTCCTGGTGGTGTGCAGACTAGACTGGTGTAGCAGCCTGTTGGTGCTTAGCGACCCTCTGGGGTGCCTGTATCCTGAGGCTAAGAGATCCAGACTCCAGGAGCACAAGCCTCTGAAAAGAGTTTGCCCTCCCCCGCCCCTGCTATGTAAGGAGGTTCCTGCAGTGACAGAGGGTTGGGGCCTAACTGTCCACTGCTAGGGGCACCGTCACAGAGAAAAAGAATGCTGACTCAGAAAAAAGTGAAAGATAAAGAGGCACTTGCTGCAAATGCGTACAAGTGCAAACTACATTAAATAAGACTATGGTATCCACAGACATGTGCTCAAAGACATATATCAAACTCATTGAAATAGTTAACTGTACTGTCTGCACATGTGAGAGGGGTGGGGCAGAAGTGAATGAAGACCAGAGATTTTTAAAAAAATTCTGAATCAGTATACAAAAAGTCTCAACTTTCTACAGATGAACTCTCAACACCAATGTCCAAAAAACCCCTAGGAAAGTAAACGAATAAGGTGAGAATCGTGATCAGGCATTTATAGAAAATCTACGCATTATTCAGGGCTGATCCTTCCAGTTTCCAGCCAAATGGGAGCATTAAGGAAGGTCTTTCAAGGCTGTATACCCTAGGGGCACCTGCTCCCACACTGTCAACACGGACGCACGGTGACCCCTGTGGCTTTCCACGGCTGCTGAGGCGAGTAGAATGCCCAGGCTTTCTCCCACGGAGCTGCTGATGGTTTCCTGGCCTGGTCAGGATTGTTTACGGTTCGGCAGTCAGCTCTTCCCGGTAAGATGGAGCTCACAGCCTGAAGAGGTCTCCTTTGTGGCGGGGCCTATTTTGGGACCTATACAAGAGATCCTGCTGGATTCCTTTGGGGCTTCTTTCCTTCTGGCTGGCATGGCTCTCGTGCCTCATCTCTTGGGACCAGATCTGATCCATCGCTGCCTCTCCTGACCTCTGATTTCCACTTTTCTGGCTTCCCAGCCCCAGGCAGTCACACCTTCAGGGAAAGCCTCTAGCATAATATCTGGCAACCAACATGGACTTCCCTGCTTCCACAACAGTGTGAGCGCTTTTTCTTTGTATGGCCTTCTCTTTTTATAACCGTGTACAATAGTGATACTGATTTTGCTTCCCTAGATTAACCAGCCTAACATACTAACAACCATCCAGTGGATTCTGGCCCATGGTGGCCCACGTGGCTCGGAGGAGAACTGTGCCCCACACGAGGAGATTGCCAGAACTTTCTCTTGCAGCCTGTGGGTAGACCTCAACCATCCAGTTAGAAACTAACTGCATATGGTCCTCAAATACGCCCAAGACCTAATCCTGGGCTGGCAATGATCTTACCCTCTGTGGCAAAACCCACCGCTTGGCTGCTCTTTTGTCACACTGAGGTGGCTTGCATGCTGCTGTGATGCTGGAAGTTGGGCCACTAGTATTCAAATACCATCAGGGTCACCCAAGCTGAGCAGCTTTCATCGGTGTCTTCAGGAAGAACAGACGATGAGGAAGGTGGAGGGTTTCCCCTTATGAGTGATTAGTTATTAAAGACCTTATGAATAGCAGTGGAGCATCATCAGGTATACCAGCAGGATCTTGTTAGATACGATGGCTGTAGATGAACCTCTGAGGTTGGAAAGCACTCAACAGGCTACTGTCTCTCAAAGCAGAGCAGACCATAGTGACATGGACAGAGGACAGCTGTCAGTAGCTTCCTTTGCTCAAAATGAGCAAGCAGTTGGAACTTGGAATGTACAAAGTATGAATTTAGGAAAGTCAGAAGTTGTCAGAAATGAAATGGAACATCTAAAGATCAATATCCTGGGCATTAGCACACTGAAATAGACTGGTATTGGCCATTTTTTTTATCAGATAATCATTTGGGTTTCTATACTGGCAATGACAAATTCAAGAAGAATGGTGTCTTAGTGGCAAAAAGAACATTTTAAGATCTTTCTTGAAATACAATGCTGCCAGTGACAGGACAATATCTATAAATGTACAGGGAAACCCCATTTATATAACCATGATTCAAATTTATACACAAAACACTAGTTTTGGAACAAATAAATGGAATTCTACCAATTACTTCAGTCTGAAATTGATCAAACATACAATCAATATATAGTAATAATTATTGGCCATTGGGATGCAGAAGTTAAAAACAAAAGAGGAAAAAACAATAGTTGGAAAATATGCCCTTGGTGACAGAAACAAAGTTGGAGATTGCATGACAGAATCTTGCAAGACCAATGACTTCTTCATTGCAAATATCTTTTCCAATAACATAAAATACACATAGACTGGACCAGATGGAATACATAGGAACAATATGATAAATCTGTGGAAGATATGCTAGAGAATCTCGATAATTCAGGCAAAGGAAGGCCAGCAGCTGATTGTGGAACATGCCATGCATGCATTGCTCACATGCAAGTTCAGGTTGAAGTTGAAGAAAGTCATAACAAGTCCATGAGAACCGCAATACAACCTTGAGTCTATCCCACCTGAATTTTGAGAACATCTAAAGAATAGGTTTGAATCATTGAACCCTAATGGCAGAAGACCTCATAAGCTGTGGGATGATAGCTGGAACATCATCTATGAAGAAAGCAGTAGTCATTAAAAGGATAAGGAAGAAAGAAGAGACCAAAGTGGATGTCAGAAGAGACTCTGAAACTTGCTCCAGTGGAATCAGCCTGGGCATGCAGGGCAGTAACGAAGTAACGAGGAAGCCTAACTACCGCAGACCCGGGCCTGCCTCCCTGTCAACTTCAAGCTTTTATGTGTCTTCCAGCTGGGTTTGCTTGATGAATATGGAGTAAGGCGACAAACTCAGAACATCACCAGTGTTTTCCTTTGAGGCGTTAATAGGCCATTCGCTCCAGGGCGGTAAATTAGATGGGGCTGTGGGGTGCTGAACAGCAGAAAGAAGTCCAGAGGATGAGCATCATTCCAGGACCTAGTGGTGCATGTACAGTGACCTTCACCTGCTCCGACATGACGTCTGACATGCTGCAAAGTCTTTCAACACAAAGACAGATTTGTATTGTCTAAGAACCTCCAACCATCCCCTGCATAGTGGGAAACTTGAGACTTACTGTGCTGAGGTCAGTTTGAGTTGTGCTTGCATTTCAATCCACTCGTCTTTGATAATTCTCCCGCACTGCAGGAGCTCCTTGGATAGTCTCTCTGCCTTCCCCAGATTCTCTGACGCTTCCTTAAATCTGTGCTGTGTTCAGGAAAGGTTATATCACGTTCAAGATCTTGAAATCCCATCCCTTGACTTTTGGGGTTCACAGTTTCTGAGCCATCACTCAACTGTTTAGTAAACCAGGGGAATGATATATACATGATTATAATGACTCGATGTAAAAGGATACTTTTGAAGTGAGGTCAAGGCTCTAGCCATGGTATGAAAAAGTTCAATGGAACATTTGAAAACATCTGTGTCATCGCTGTAGGAAAGCTCGATGGAGTTGATGAGAATTTCCTGGGCTTTTTCTGTATGTTGCTTTGCCTGCAGTGGCAACCCTGTGAACAAAGAAAATGATGTCTCAGTTTCTCTTCCCTCCCAGTTGTAGGGGGATAAGGTAGTTTGTGGCCAGGAATCTGGCAAGATCCCTTCCCACCTCATCCAGTAATGCATGGAAGTGCATGTGAGCAGCACATCCAGAAGTCTCCACACGAGACAGGTGCAGGTGACCCTCCTGACTAAATAGCAAAGACATGTTTCACATGGAACACTCTAGGTAGGCTTTTCCCAAAGTGGTCCTTGTAGAAATAAAATAAACAGAATAAGCTGGAGCTGAACAACTTTGAAACGAATATGTTATAAATAATTGCCAAAAAAGAAACTCGGTGGTACCCAAAGGGCTGTATCCTTCTTGGTCAGATGGAAGATCCGCATGAATTTTAATGCTGGCTTTGTGACAGTCATCTTAATGAAACAGTAATTTTTCTTAAAAAGTGTAATCTTTGCCTTACCTATTTAAAACCATCCCTTTAGAGGGCAATACAAAAATTACAACTTTAAGGAGGCAAGAGACGAATGTGTAACTATCGCTTATTCCGGAAACAAACTGGAGCATACGATGATTAAGAGTGAGGAACCCATGCATGCGAGTGTTCTATCAGTAGAGATTTTCATGTTGCTAAAATGATTTGTAGGTTTTAGAGGAGCCTCCAGGCTGAGGAAGACAGGCATGGTGGTCCACTTCTGTGAATGAGCCATTGGTCCGACCTGTCACCGCCCATGGAGATGGTGCAAGACGGAGCAGGGCTTCATTGCACTGTGTGTGGGGTCACCATGCGCAAGGCTGACTCAACAGCAGCTAACAGCCAGGGCTCCTCTAGGGGCCTGCTAATTCCTGAGCCCGAGCCTGGGCTTTTCCAAGGCCCTCACTCCGGCCCACCTCCCTTCCTCCCACGCTTACTCCCACACCCATCCCCTAGTCTTAAGTTTTCAACTGCTTGGCCTGGAATCCCCAGTCTCCCATGAAAACTTGCCATAATGTGAAGTCAATTCTGTGTGTATGCCAACAAAACTAGAAGAATATATCATCTCTGTAATAAAATCAAGCAGAAGAGCTTTATGTGAGAATGCTTACTGAATTTTGCCTTTTAAAAAGGCAAATGTCTTGAAATGTCAAGAAAATATAATATTTAAATTTTAAAATTCATTTAATGAATCACTTTATCCAAAGCAGAATGAAAAATTTCTTCATTAAAATTTCAGGATATATATATATATATATATATATATATATATATATATCCTGAAAAATTGAATGGATGTTGGTAGGTATAACTTTAAAATATGATGTCATTTTCTGGAATTGAGAAGTAAAATGCCACTTTTAATTTACGATAACCAAGTCAAGCAAAAACAAAACAAAACAAACAAACAAAAAACCAAAACAACAACCAAAAACAACCCAACCAAAACACTCTTACAACTCCTGTGTAAGAGTGTAATCTCCTGGTAGACAGAGCTCTTGCCTGCTTTGCTTGCTGCTGTGTCCTCAACACCAACTGAAGGGCTTATAAGTAGGAGATAATAAACAAATGTTAAGTGAGCCTAGTTATATATTTAATTTACCATATATTATTGTCAATTGTGCCTGAAATATTACAAATGGTATGGCAGACGAGTTATTCTCCCATGGCCCATGCCCTCCAAGAACTTACACTCAACTTAGAGTGTTGGATAAGGTTTAAGACTGGCTCTGAAGACACACAGTCCAGATAGAACTCCTTGCCCCCTGACTTGCTATGAAATGTTGGCCACAGGCTCTTTAACTGCAAATGGAAGTAATGGCATACCCTGCCTAACAGAAGATGGTGAAGATGAAATAAGAATGTGCATACACAAGTTTGAACAGAGCTTGCTACATCATAAGAGCTTAATCAATATTAGATTAAAAAACAAACCATTAAGTCAAGAAAGAGTATTGACATAGGCGAGACAGCAGGCTCAGGAAAAAAATCATTCCCTGGGATTCCAAATGCCAGGACGCTGGGCCTCACCACGGTGATCCCATGTCATCCCATGACATTTGAACAGTGTGATCTGGAGCCTGTTCCCCCTCGGGCACTGTGCTTCTTTGGACATTGATCAGGGGGTGCACTTTAACTGAATAACCTCTGAGGTCCCCTTTGGCTCTCAAAGCCTTTGAATCTAATAGGCAGGATTAGTCTGAAATCATATGTGACCAAATTTGAGGGTGGCAATTGAATTTTTGACATGGTCATTTTTTTTCATATGCCCACTTTTGTGTCGGGGTCATATCTCTTTTGCTGGGTTTAACCCCCACACTATGGCTGATCATTTTTTTTCTTCTTTCGCATCACTGCCCTAGTGGGAGTAGGAAGCCTACCCTTGCTCCTGGAGAGCTGCTGCTGGATTTGAACAATTAAGCCTGTGGGCCACAATCCCTCATACAACCTCTGCGCCACCAGGGTTCAGCCAACATTGTTATTTTTGTATATATACTATCGGTTCACTGGAACAATCATGGAAAGTTAGTCTCACCATAATTACCATTTTCTCAACAGGAGAAGCTGAGTACAAAGATGCAGCAACCTTCTCATGGCTGACAGTGAGTGACAGTCTTATGTTCTTCACTACATGGAATTGCATCCCCAATTTATGGGGGCGGAAAGCCTCATCTTTGTATACTGGAGAGCTGTAGATCTTATCTCGATATCCACTCTCTCCTGGTTTCCTTTGGGGACATCACAGGGCTTTATCTGAGGCCAATCTCTCCCCTGGGATCCAATGGAGGCAAAAGATGGTAACAGACAACCCAATTCAAATGCTGAGATTGTGGGGTTTGGTTGAAGGGACACTCTTTTTCTCTGGGGGATGCAGAAGAGGCCAGCCAAATGTGATTGGTATCCTCCTTGACACCATGCAGACAAAGCTTGGCTAAGAATGGAGCTAACACAGAAAAAAATTGTGGAGAAAGTAGGAGGAGAGAAAGACTAAAATCTTGATCACATTGTGGAAGCCCCTGGATCGGGTAAGCTTTATCTTGGGGCTTCTTGCTGAATCGACAAGCCCCATTTCGTTTATGCTTTCCATTTGCTCAGTCACTTGCAATATGAACGGAGCCCACTCTGGGCACAAGCAGTGTGCCCCGAGCTCTGCACAATGCCTTCAGAGCTAACAGAGTGCCTCTCTCCCAAGGAACCTAGTCTCAAGGTCACCAAAAGCAAAACTCAGAAGGGGTAAAGTACTTTTCCCCTGAGTTTTTACATATACTTGCTATATAGTCTCCTAACTCCTTCTAACAGGAGCAACTTCTCAAGGTGCGGAGAGGAGAATATCCAGAAAACGTAATCTTTACAGTTAAAAATGAATCAAATTTGAGAAGAGATCAGAAGCCAAATGCCTGCTCCCCTTCAGTCTGAGAAGAGCTCACCTTTCAGCTGGAGGTAGCCTTGCGCCAGATTGATGTATGCCTCTGCTAGTTTCCAATGTGAGTCACCATAGCAAATTCTTGTCAACGCAACACAACGCACAAGCTCCTGGATTGCCTGTTTGTGCTATGAGGAAGAAAACAGGGAGTGAGCATTCACACACCCCCTCAGAACCATCATCCTTACAGGGACCCTGTAGGATAAAGCAAACCTGCCACTCTGGGTTTCCCAGTTAATACATCTTTAGGATAGCAGAAAGTCTCTTCTTTTCCCCACAGTGGGGCTGGTGGATTCAAACTGCTGAACTAGTGGCGAGGTCAACCCATAATGCATTCTGGCTCCTTTGAGTAACTCAATAGCCATGAGTTTGCTTGTTGTTCTTGCTGTTGTCGTCAGTTAGTTAAGTGTCATAAAGGAGCCACTTAAATTCTAAAAGTCTTTATAGGGCACCTACTAAGGGATAGACCTGGTTCTAGACACTTCTGGGACATCAGAAGACAGAAAAGACTAAGATTAAAATTCCTGCCATTGGAAAGTTATGTTCTGGCTGGGTACGACTGATAATAAACAAGAAATTTCGGGCACATTTAAAGAGGCCCCTGAAAGGCACAAAAATGGTTTAGTACTCAACTGCTAATTGAAATGCTGCAGGTTCGGATCTACCCACAGGGACCTTGGAAGAAAGGCCTAAAGATCCACTACTGAAAGATCCCAGACACTGAACACTGTGAGAAGAGCCTAGCACAAAGAGAAGAGGAGCATGTGGAGCTGCTTCACTGCGAATTGTTTTGGGTTTCGGTTTGGTATAAAAAGACCCACAGCCGGGCTGAGCCCCGGTGGCGTAGTGGTTGAGTGTGAGACTGCGGCCCACGGGCTTGGCGGTTCAAATCCAGCAGCAGCTCTCCAGGAGCAAGGCTGGGTAGCTCCCATGACCACCAGAGGGCAGAGAAGCCTCCCGCCCCCCCAAAAAGATCCATTGCCATCATGCTGATTCTCATTCATATTTTGTGATAGTCGGTTTTTTGTGCCAACACAGCTCCTGTAGGAACATGTGGGCAGAGTTTAGTTTATTAATCAGGTTGCAGCTTGGTTGGAGGGCAACCAAGATAAATGGCTCTTCAAGACCAGTCTCGTTCTCTTTCTTCCTGGTGATCAGAACTGCGCACTGCTGCCTGGCTTAGCTGCTCTGCCTCAACTGTGTGCTGCACAAGCTAACATGTGGACCGTGGTGGATCCTGTTGCCATGCTATGCATCACTGCATCTTGAAGTTCCAGTCATGACCCACTCCTAGCTCCTGTGCCACTGGCCTCTACTACACCTTGAAAGCACATCTTTCTGCCGTGGCCACCCCCCTTTGCCATGTATGCTGCCGAAAGTACTCAGCTTGCCTGCAGACAGACTCTGGACCTCCTGCCAGCCACTTCACTGTCTGCTTCCTTGACCTTGGGCCAGAGGCCAGTGTGAACAGGAAGAACAGAATAGTAAGTGTTCCAACTTGAGTTGAACTGAGTCCCCTGTACTGCTGTATGGACTAATTAGCTATGGTATTCCTTCTCTATATAAACCTATCTGTGTAGATATATTAATCATAAGTGCCCTGATTTTGTTTCTCTAGAGAACCCTGCCTAACACACACTGACTCTATCTTTTCAAAGATGGTAAGTCTCTATGGGAACAGACGGTCTCATCTTTCTCTTGGGGCATAGCTGGTGGTTTTGAACTGCCAGCCTGATGGTCGGAGTCCAACTACATATAGTTCACTTGTAGGTGAAAGATGGAGTGGAATAAAGATTCCTTTCCATTTCGTCTTTTTCAAATGGAAAAAAAGTAGAGCAGACATCTTATTAGTCTTAGATGTTCCAACTGCCTATCAATAAACAACAATTACATATAGCACATTCAGATGTGATAAATGGACAAATGGTAAGAGTTTCCAACTGCATTTTAGTTCTCAGGTCAAATATTTTTTCTTAGCAGCATATAATTTTACTGTAGCAAGTTAGATGAGCAAGGCTGGCAAATACTTTTTGTGTGTTTTCAAGTGCCTGTTATTAAAGGAGTGGGAAGTACTTTTCCACCCCTTCGTTTGACAAGAGAATACAGCAGAAGTGATGCTGAGCGTATTGGGGCAGCTTCCACTTTCTGTCTCTTGGAATCCTGCCCTCCCTGCTAGAGGAAACCCACACTTCCCTATGGACAGGGCCACTTGGAAAAAGAACTGAGAGCCAGAACCCATGAGTCAGCCCTGTGCAAGCAGCCCTGCCCAGGACAAGCTGCGTAGAGCAGAGGTGCCCAAGCCCCTGAGCTCTGTGTAGAGCGCAGGTCCATGGGCAACATGAATGTCTGTTTGCTTGAAGTCATTACCTTGTTGGGCACAAGAGATAGGCAGGATTCGAGGGAGAAGGTAAGAGATAAAAGAGCTAATTAAAGAAGGGGGCAAAGCACAGGAAGAAAAGTAGATCATAATTACAGAGAAGATACAGAAGGCTAGGATGAAGTCCAGTAAGTATTTATGCTTAAAGCACCTATGTTTCCAAAGAACTCACATCTTCACCTTGAAGCAACATTCTTCTTAACAAAAATACACAGCCAGCCAGATCACCCCAAGAGAGTCACTTTTGTAGCAATTTTAAGGATTAAATGTCCTATAAAAGGTCATTTATTGGGATAATTGAGGAGATAGGATAAGGTTTGAAAATTAGCTAAAAATACTGTACGAATATCAATTTCCCACTTTGAATCACTGATCTGTGGCTATGTAGAAGAATATCTCTGTTCTTATGAAATATTCACTGAAGTATTTAGGGGAAAAGACCATAACATCTGGAACTTATTCTCAGATAGCTTGGGAAAATAATTAAACAGATGGAAAGAGAGCTAGTAAGAGGAAGAAAAAATAGTAAAAGGAAATGTTAACATTTGTTAAATCATGATTTTTCTCTAAGTCTAAAAAAAAAAGGCTTAAATAAAAAATTACCCACCTCCACCCCCAAATTTCTTGAAGTAGATTACATGAGTAGTACTCTGAAACTGTTTCGAGACCTCCTGTGACACTGAGCTTAAAGCCTGAACTCCTCATGGTGGCCTGCATGCCCTAAAAGCTCTGACTGTTGCTCTTTCCAGAGAGGTCGGAGTGCCAAAATGGTTCTCTACTTAATTGACCCCCAAACCCCACAACATCATGCAAATCAAGAGGGTTGAATCTTCTGGTGCATTTTAAGAATACCCGTGAAACCACCCAGGTCATCAAGGGTATGCATATTCAGAATGCCACCAGCTATTGGAAACATGTCACTGTGCAGAAGCAGTGTGTGCCCTTCCAATGTTACAATGGGGGGAGTTTGTAGGGGTGCCCAGAACAAACAGTGGGGCTGGGCCCAGGGTCAGTCCTATATTTTTGCTGCACATGCTTAAAAGTTCAGAGAGTAACTCTGAACTTATGTTTAGATGTGGATTCTCTTGGGCCTTGAGCACATGCAGGTCAACAAAACCCCAAGTTGTGCTGCCGGACTTACAGGGGTCAGGGTTGTTGAGTGATTGAAATGATCCTGACAGAAAAGGAACACATTGTTCCTAAACCAGAAGAGGAGGTTGCTCAGAAGAAAAGATAGCCCAGAAGAAATGGAGAAACTTATCACTCGGGACAAAATTAAGCTTAAAATAAGAACTAAAAAAAAAAAAGATCTGTCTGCCTCTCCAATTGCACTGCAGGCGAATCCCCAGGCTTCCTCTCCACCAAGTTCAGGCCCTCCCACAGGGTTTCTGGGGAATATTCCCTCAACTAGCCCATTTTTTCCCTGGGCGACTCCAGATTAGGTC
Source organism: Nesogale talazaci (assembly GCA_004026705.1). Classification (NCBI taxonomy): domain Eukaryota; kingdom Metazoa; phylum Chordata; class Mammalia; order Afrosoricida; family Tenrecidae; genus Nesogale; species Nesogale talazaci. The sequence continues at coordinate 11,200 of PVJH01017388.1, read as the reverse complement.
GCTCTCACTTTCAGGCTTTCGCTCCTATTTCACTTGCTCCCAGGAGGCCACCCTGACCACCCTATTCAAGATCGCCCCACTCTGCTTCCTCCACCTCGAAGCCCCTGTTTTCCCGTGTATCCAGCTTCTGGCCTTAAAGCCCAGGGTAGCATAATCATTTGTGTGCAATAGTGAAATGGACTCTCTGATAAGACTGTCTCACATCAATTTCCTGTCGGTCTTACGTTGTAACTCACTTACCAGAATAGGGGTAAAGCAAAAAAAAAGGGGGAGGGGGCTCCTTACGTAGTGACTGCTGGAATAGGTCTTGACTCTTTCTTCACAGAGCTGGAGCTTCTCTCGTGGAGGCTGGAACAGTGCCGTCTGAGGCAGCTGGGGTTGGCTCTTCCTTCTAGGCGCTATGCTGACCGCAGCAACAACTTCATCTAGGTGATGGAATGTGTGAGTTTCTTCTGCTTCTTGCATATTTTTATATACATTGTCCACTAATTTTCAAATGAAAAATAAAAATGTCAATGTCAATATCCATAGTTAGCTTCAGAAATACACTCCCCACCCCCTTTGAAATGGAAGCTATGTAGGACAATGCCAACACTATAGCTATCACTTATTCTAAATTAGTGACATTATAACAAAAAGGATCATAGTGGCTAGTATTGATTTCTTTGTAAAATATACAGGCTACTGTCCACTTACAACTAAACTTAGTATTCTGGTTAATTGAAAGCAAATCAAAGACATATTCTGTGTGTGGAATGTCAACAGAAATTTTCTGAGCCCCACTAACTCCCACAAGCCCAGATGAGATCAGCTGATCTCTTACTAATTCGCAGACCCATGAGGGATAAACATTAATGACTGCTAGACTGTCACTTCTGGTCAGGATGGAGCAATAAGGATTCGATTTCTCTCTTACCTAAAATAGCCAACCAGCCAAACAAAGAAAACAGTTTATAAATGAAAAAAGAAAGAAAACAAGGGACACAGAGAGAGAAATGCCAGAGAGCAATGTTATAAAATAATGGGTTCTAAAACATAAGGAAATAACATAGCAATTTCCAAGAAATGGAGAATAAAAACCAGGTGAGACTCTGGGTTATGCCAATTTACTGGTGTGATAGTTTCCAGGCTGAGGTGCACAGAAGGGGAACCCCAAAGGGAGCCACTGATTTCAGAGAGCAGAGATGAGAGCAAGGGGAGATGGAAGAGGGTGGAATTTGTGGACAGGTGGCTGGAGAGACGAGAGCTATGTAAACCTGTAGTGTGTGGACCCCAGAGATCAGCCGAGAGATTGATCCAGTATGGGAGAGATTACTGCTAACCCCATGACTAAGGAAACGACTTGAGTCTGGAGAAGGAATTACCCGAAAGATATAAAGGAACAGTGCCTGACATGTGCATGCGGGCTTGGCCAGCGCTTTCATGAGGAAGCCAGTAACAGGTTCTGGAGGGTTCAACAGTGGGAACAACTGAGCCTAGATTGAATATTGCTCAGACCCCAAAACCGCTTCCTAAAAGCAAGACTTCAGAGGATCAGTTTATTTCTAAGTAATCTAACCACACTATAGAGCAAAAGTCAAGGTTATTTATGGCTGACACTGATGGAAAACTGGCATAGATGTTCAAAAAAATAGAAAGCAAATGTCTTCAGGATGATGAGGGCAACAAATATACAAATGTGCTTGACATACAATATATGTATGTATGTATTGTGATAAGAGTTGTATGACTCCCCAATAAAATGATTTATATATATATATACACATGCAGAAAGGCATTACAATCATTATTATAGCTACAGTCTATATTCTATATTCTCAAAAAGTAGAGATGGGGGAAAAGATTCAAGTTAAACTTCTAGATCTAAAAATTAGCATATGTGATGTGCAAATTGCACTAGATAGAGTTGAGGGAACTTGAAGATGGCAATAAAAACTATCCAAAATGAAAAAGAATAGTGAGTCATGAAATGGCTTACTGTGTTTTATATATAAAAAACTATATATAATAAACTATATATATGTGGCAGTCATGTGCTTATGTTAATTTTATAATTGAAATGTAGGGGTGGAGTCTGGCCTGTTAATCAGGAGAAAGCCATTGAGTAGCTGATGAGGCCTCTGTGTGGGCATGGCTTTCACCTGAGACTCCAGGGAAATCTCACGATATTTCCCTCGTGAAGATGAGAAGCTATCTTCCCCAGTTATTGGGAGTTAGTGAGAGATGATTAACTACAGCAACACAGAATGGCGGTGGCTGGGAGGTTGGAGTAGCCGGTAGAGAGAACACACAGCTTAGCCCTGATGCAGACAGACCTCTGAAGCTGGAGTGGCATACTATTGAGGGACCTGAGCCCTGGAAGCGAGGAGCCATGGGGAGACCCCTGCCAGCGCCAGAATTCTGCACCCACTGACCTATGACTTCCCGAGTCAGGAGCATACATTATAGACTGATTGCAGGCATATGCGTTAATATTGGACTTATGACTTTGCACTGGACTGGATTGGGATGCTTTCTTAGTGTCACATTTCTTTTGTATATAAACCCTTTCCTTATACCTATATGCTTGTCTCTGAAATTTGTTCCTCTAGTCTATCTGGACTAACACTATATATATATATATATATATATATATATATATACACACACACACACACACACACACACACACACATACATAGTTTCAAAGAAGAAGACAGAAGAGTAGGCACCAAAAAATCTGAAGAATGAATGGTGATTTCCCCTCCCACCCCAAATTCAAGGAAAATCCAGAGATCTAAGATAAACAAAAACACAATATATAACAAACATGAAGAAATGACACAAAGGCATGTCATAATTTAAGTGTTCAAATCTATAGTACAGAATCTTAGACGCTGCCAGAGGAGAAAGGGCACAGTCAGCACAAAGGAATAGAGACATGGATGCCAGAGAATTCCCGGAGGAAACAATGTGTCACTTTGGGGATGAGGTGTGCTTGACTGAAGTCATATACATATTCATATACATATGAAAACTGAAATAAGGATCATAGCACAGCACCTTCAAAATAGAGATAGAAAAAGCTACCAACCTACAAGCTTATATCAGTGAAAATATCTAAAACAAAAACTGAATGAATTCACCAGCAAACAACTTGTACTACAATATTCTCAAGGAAATCTTAAAAGAAGTCTCTCGTGTGGAAAGAAAATAGTAACAAGGGGAAATTGAGATCGAGACTCAATCACACACAATAGTGGAAATGGCAACTACAGGGCCAAATATATAATGCTGTTTTCATAATATGTAAATAATCAATAAAGACTGTTTAACAAAAATAATGTATTTGAGGATTTATAACTAGACCAATAAACAACATCATAATAAAAAGACAAACGTTGAAGTTGTCAAGGATTTCATTTTACTTGGGTCAACAGTCAGCATTCATAGAAATAGTTAAGAAATCAAGTAACACATTGCATTGGGGAAATATGCTGCAAAAGACATCTTTGAAGCGTTAGAGCAAATGTGTCACTTTGGAGATGAGGTGTGCCTGACCCAAGTCACGGCATTTTCAATGGCCTCACATAGATGTGAAAACGAGAATGAAGAAAACTGGAGAAGAATTGATGTATTTGAATTACAGTTTTGGCTAAGAATATTGAATATGCTATGCATTGGCAGGAGAATGAGCAAATCTGTCTTGGAAGAAGTACAGCCAGAGGCTCCTTAGAACCGAGGACAGTCTGATTGTATTCAAGGAGTTTAGGACCTTGAGAAGGCTATCGAGCTTGGTGAAGTAGAGGGTCAGAAAAAATGAAGACCTTCAAGAAAACAGATTGTCACAGTAGCTGCCACAGGGGTGCAGACCCAACAATTGTGAGGTGGCTGCAGGGCCCAGCCTTCGCTGCTGCTGTGCTGAGGCTGCTGTGAGTTGGAAGCCACTCAGTGGCATCTAACAACAACACGTGAAAAAGTAAAATAAATAACAATAACACAAAAGCTCTTGCCAGAGTAGAGCCCAGCCCAATAGGGCAGCAGAGCAGAACTGTCCCTGAGGGTTTCTGAGTGTGAATTTTTATGGGAGTAGAATGCATCACTGTTCTCCTGAGCCGGGGAGGCTGGTCGGAGTGGAAATCAGGTTTTAGTCTCCTGGTGAGGGAACCCTCATGGTAAAGAGTTTCAGTCTGTGACACTCCCCCCACAGCCGCCCCCCCCCCCGCCCCCGCAATGCTCCAGCTGCTCGGTGAGGGAAACTGTGGCAGTCTTCTTCGCAAACCCTCTGGGGCAGCTCTGCTCGGTTCAACAGGCTTGCTGTGCGCTAGAATCAATTTGGCAGCAAGGGTTTGGTTTTTTCATATTCCACATGAAAGTAAACTAAGCTAAAGATATATAGCAGCCATTAAAATAACAAGCATGGAGATAAAAATTGAGCTAAAAATAATCTGAAAGTCCAACTGTAGGAATACCTATAAGAAATCCATATTAATTATAAAGACATTAATGGGCTAAAAGTGAAAGGACAGAAATGAATATGATATTCTAAAATTAATAAAAAAGACACTTGAATGCCTATCTTAATCTCATATATGAATGCAATCAGTCAAGAAGAAATGCCAGGCATCCAGATAGGGAAGGAAGAAGCAAAACTGCCTTTACTGACATATTTCATTGCACAGACTATTGTCAAGGATAAAGAAGATCATTTCGTAATGAGAAAGCATCAATTTGTTAAAAGACTATCTTGTGGTCAGGTGCCAATTCATAGTGGAATTAGATATAACAAAATGAAACATTGCCCAGGCCTGCACCATCCCCACAGTTACACCGATCTCATTATTATAGCAACTGTGCCCGTCCATTTCCTGAGCATCTTCCTGTTCTTCCGCTGAAACTCTACACTACCAACCATATGGTCCTTCCCAAAGAATGGCCCCTCATCAAGCCCAATTTTTGCCTTCCCCAACTCTAAGGAACATTCTTTCTGACTGCATTCCTTCCAAGACACATTTGTTGGTTCTTGTGTCATTCTGTAGGATATTCAATGTCCCTTGCTAACACTATAATTCAATGATATAAATCATCCTCCAATCTCCGTTATTAAATTTTTATGTATATGAGGTGATTGAAAACATCATGGCATGGATCAGATCCAACTTAGTCCTCAAAGTGACAGCTTTGATTTTTAATACTTGAAAGAGGTTGCTGTATAGTGAATAAGCATTGGACTGCTAAATTCATAGTCAGCAGTTCAAAACCACCATCCTCTCCTTGGGAGAAATTTGAGAGGTTCTAATCTTGTGAAGAGTTACAGTCTTAGAAATGCACAAGGGGAAGTTCTACCCTGTCCTACTGGGCCACCATGTGTCAGAATCGACTCAACGGCAGTGGGTTGAGTTTTTGCCCCAGATTTATTCAGTGCAGTATGTCGTTTGATTTCTTGAATGTTTTCATGGGCAATGTGAATCCCAGTACAATAAATCTTTGATAATGTGTTAGTTTGGGTTGACTAGAAAACAAATCCAGAGACAGTCTTGGTGTGTAAGAGAGAACTTTATACCAAAGAGCAATTGTATACAAGAAAATATCCCAGTCCAGATCAAGTCAGTAAGTCTATATTTTCCCAAAGTTGATATTAATCCATAAATTCCTCTTTAGACTCATGCAGTCATGCAGTGATGCGACGATCACAGGCCAGTGGATGGAAAGTCTGTGGATCCAGTGGTGGTGGAAGCATCTCAGCGCTGGCATGGATCTCCATGTGGCTCCTCCAGCTCCAGGGCTCTGGCTCCGTCAGCATAGCTCCCTGAGGCTTGTCTTCAGGAGCACAAAGCAGAGAGCATGTCTGGGCTCCAGTAAGCTCTTTATATCCATTACGCCTACAAATGAAGTCATCAAGCTGTGACCTAATTGACAGGCTAGACTCCACAAGCTGACAGATTATGTAACTGCCACAGAAAACCTCAATATTTTCTTTTGACAACCTCTCGATTTTTTATGATGATGCTTACTGGGACAAATGTGGAATTTCCCCATCTTTCTTATATTAAGGTATAGGCCATACTGTAGTCTTTTATCTACATCATTAAGCTCCTCAAGTTCTCTTCATTTGCAGCAATCAAAGTTCTGTCATCTGCATACCACTGGTTGTTCATGGACATAACTATCATAATGTTTATATAACTGTTAAGAACTAAGCTGTGTTTCCCTAAAAATATGTGTTTTGAATCCTAACTTGGAGATCTGTAGCTATAAGCCCACTTGGGAATAGGTTTTCTTTGTTAAGTGCATCAGCCGAGTGTGTTTTAAGTCAGTTATCTTTCAGACATACAAACGACAAATTATGTATAGAGGAACAAGCAGAGATGGAGGAGGAGATGTTAAACTCCATAAAAATTATCAATGAACAATGGAAATAATGACCCTCCTTCAGCCAACAGAGAAAACCTTTCCCTAGAGCAAGCACCCTAAATTTAGACTTCTTGTCTCCTACTTGAGAAAAGTCTGTTGGTTAATGCCATCTACTTGTTATAGCAGTAATAGAATTAAAACAATATACCTAAAAACAGTTTGAAAATAGATGACCAAATGTTAATAAAATTGTGAACAGAAACAAATAAAATTTGCTAGACCCATCCCCCAAAACAAGAGTAGAACACATATTTTTGGGACATGTTCATGGATATTAACTAAGAAATACATTACTCTGAGTCATAAAACACATTTGTAAGAATTCAACTCACACAAAGTATATCCTCTGATCCCAAAGAAGTTTTAATACAAATTAGTTATAAAAACATACAAGGAAAATATCCAAATATTTGCAAATTGATAATACATTTCTAAACAAATCAAGGGTCAAAGAAGATGTTAAAAGGAAATTTGTAGGTATTCTTAATTGAATGAGTATGAAAATGCAATATATAAGAATTTAAGGCATAATGTTAAAGAACTCTTTGGGGAAATTTTATAGCATTAAATGACTGCATTGGAAAGGAAGAGTTCTAAAATTTATGATCTTACCTTCAGAAAGTGGAAAAAGGAAAGCAAATTAATCTCAAAGCAGAAGACATGAGTTAGTAAATTAAAAAATAAAGGTATATTCACAAAGTAATCAATAGCACGACTCAATTTCTAGTTGAATAATAAAAAACAAGAGGTTGCTATTAATGAATTTACAAATACTAAAAGGTTAAAAAGTGTATTATGAACACTTTCAGGCCAATAAGTGGATAAATTTCTCTAACACACCAACTAAAAAAGCTCAATCAGGAAGAAAAAGATACCTAATGAACTTAAAGAAGCTGATTTTTATTTTACAATGTTTCAACAGATGTCAACTGTTCTTAAATATATGTATAGATTCAAAGCTACCTCAATTCAAACCCTAGACGTTCCCCCTTTAAATATTGATGACTTTCTCCCAAAGTTCCTACGAAAATGCGAAGAGCCTCCCTTACTCACAGCCATCGCACTGATTCTGACTCTGGGCAACCTGCAGGATAGGCTAGAGTTGCCCCTGTGCAGTTCCAGCTCCAAGATTACAAATCTTCTTGGGAGTAGAACAAAGTCTCACCTTTTACCCCAGAGTGGATGTTTGTTTCAAACTGCTAACCTTACAGTTAGCAACCCAGCACATCATCCATTATGCCATCTGAGCTTCTGCAAAGGACCTAGATTAGTCAAAGCAACATTCTAAACCAAGAAAAAAGCTGGGGAATAAACACTACTTTTTTTTTCAATTCTAATTATGAAGCTACATACCCAAGGCAGTTGGATATTGCTGTAAAGATATACAAAAAGTTCCTTGAAACAAAGAAGAGCTCAGAGTATACGAGTAATTGATCACTGACACATTTGTAAAGGGAGCTCCTTGGGGAGGGGTGGGGGGGAGAGAAATTATTCCCTAGTAATTGGCAAAAAGTTGGAAATGGGAAAATTCAAATTGCTATTTGATTAATGGCTGATGGGTCAGTTCAATTGGTGTGTGTGTGTGTGGGGGGGGTGGCGGTAGAGGGCATGGGTATGAATCAGCATATTCCAAATCAACTTTTGTTGTATGTTTAAACCACAGGACAGATGCTTATTCCACAAAGTAGCCTACTGATAAAGGGAGTAGAATAAAGTGGTAAGCACAAATGCTGTCTCCACAAAAGGCTCTGACAAAATAAGTAGGTAAAAGCAGGCATGTTTCTTTACCCAATAATTTCTTATAGTTTTTAATACGGTTTAATACATTGCAAATATTCCAACAGTGTTGTATGTTTTACTTGGAAATATTTGGGAAATACTCTTTATGGAATTAGTGTTTCTTCAACATTATTTTCCTTCAATTAGGGGAAAGTGAAATCAGAGGCAGACGTGGAGGCACTGATTTCAGCCTAAGCATTTGAGTGCCTTCATTTGGCATAACAGTGATAAGTCAATTGAAGGATTTTTGTTTTTTAATCAGAAAAGCAATAATTTAATATACTGTGAGATTAGTCTTTTAGTAGGCAGATGTGTTATAATGAAAACTCTAGGAGGCGCCCACCATCTGTCAATTTATCATGTGTTGCCATAGTGCTGGAAGCCATGTCACTGGTATTGAAAACACTAACTGGTCGCCCATGATAGAAAGATTTCAGCAGAGCTTGCAGACTAAGGTAAGTTAGGAAGAGAAATCTAGTCATCTACTTCCAGAAGTTAGCCAAAGAAAATCCTCAGGATCGCTGCTGAATACTGTCTAATCTAGGCTATACTCAAGAAGATGGCACTAGACCAGGAAGTATTCTGTTCTAACATGGTATATGAAGTCATCATGAATCACAGCCAACATGAAAGCAACTGGCCACCACCACACAGGTGGCAGGAGAGCTCGCTGATGTCCATATTTCAACTATGCTAGGACCACCTTGCGGTAGTTACATAATCTGGTGTCAATTTGAGGATTAAGAGGGCAGAGGTGGAGTCTAGGCTGTCAAACAGATCACAGCCAATGAGACCTCTGTGTAAGCATGGTCTTCTCCTGAAGATTCTGGAAACTCCTGAATTTCCTCCTTGGAGATGGGAGATGCTCTCTCTCTCAGTGAACTGCCTGTGAGACATCCCTGAGAAGCCACATGTACCCACCCTGATGCAATCCTGGGTGCTGGAAAAGCCACATGGAGACCCTGCTAGAGCTGAGATGCTTATGCCACCATTGGATCCACAAGACTGCTCACCTGCTGGCTTGTGATTTTCCTGTATTAGTCATCATTGCATGTGTTTCTTGGGTCTGTATCAGATATATGGGCTAATATCGGGCTTAGGGACTTGATCTGGGTTGTGCTGGGATGTTTTCTCAATGTTCAATTGCTCTTATACATAAAATTTTTTCCTATACACGAGTGTCTCCCTGGATTTGTTTCTCTAGTCAATCCTGACTACCACGCCTTGATGATGTTTTCTTGAATTTTTAATACAATACCTACCTTACCCTCACCCTACTTAATAAGTAATGTCAGGGATTTTATGCATTAGCTATATTTACTCATATGTTAAAATAACAACATAACTATTAACAAAAATTGGTCTATGTTCCACTTAGTATCATTACAGGTCTAATCAATGGTAAATATTGCATACCTTAAGAAATTTTAAATTTGAGCAATTCTGTACAACCATTTTTAACTATGATTTGCTAATCAAGAAGCTTGGTTCACGCTTTACTTTCAGTACATGTTTATGCTCTTGTAATAGCTTCTTTACCTCCAGGTTGGGGGCAGGGGTGGAGGGAAATCACTGAGGAAGTCACTGCAATGCTTCGGAATGATTTGAGGTGCACCATAACCCGGGGAAGAGAAGGGAGGAAGGAAATGAAACAAATCTGAAAGGAGTCATTGCTGACTCCTGAGAGCTGCTGGGATGTCAGAATGAAAGGAGGGCCTGTACACACATTGTCTACAACCATGTGCGCATCCAGAAGTAAGGTTGAGTAGTTATGAGAGACTCCATGGCCTGCAGAACTTACAATACTTAGTATTCGGATTTTTACAGAAACACTACTGACATGCAGTCTAATTTCATGAATGAAAGCAGCAGGAAAGAGAAGGTCATTTAAATAGATTCTGATTTATATTTCAGCCAGATTCAATTAGAGATGGAGGAAGAATGTTTATAAACAAATATCCAATGTAGAAGTTAGAAATGCACCAGGAGGTCTGAGTGGCAACTTTTAAAAGTTACTTTTTTCCTTTACCTTTAAGGAAATCTTAACATTTTATGCCTACTTCTAAGTAGAATTTGAGAACTCTAGGGGTAGGTGTTGAAGTAGTTAAAATAGGTAAGATGACCAATGAAAATGTGCTGGCTCCTTAGTAAGCCATTATAGATCTCTGAAAACCAAAGTGGCTTCCATAGACTCAATTTCAACTCATATTAACCCTAGACAGGGTTCTCCAGGCTGCAAATCATTAAGGGAGCAGGAGTCCTCATCTTCCTCCCACTGAAGAGGGGTGCATTTGAATTGCTGATAGTTCACTTAGCAGTTTTATGTTTACCCGACAGCTCTACCAGGGCTCCTTGTAAACCAATATAGAGCTTTCCTTTTCCATCAAAAAGAAAGTAAGAGTTTTGCTTTTCCATGAAAAGCAACACGGAAAATTTCCACATTGTGTTATGTGTAAAGTTTAAAAATATAAAGCAGAGACAGAAGGAACTAGCCAAAGGTAAAAATGACTGACAAAAAGGAAGACTGGGTCTTGGGGGACCCTTAAATCTGTGAAATGTCAATCCCTCCAACTTAAAATCTAAGGCTTGTTTAAGCTCTGTGCTACAGAGACATCACTGTTCCCTCAGCTTTTTAACAGTAAGCTCTTGCCTTAGTCATCTACTCTGCTCAGTCCCTATTGAAAGGGTCAATTCAGTAGGTACTGGGGGGTACTGGGGTCTAGAGCGCCAACAGCAGGTTCCATTTTGGGTCTGTGTTGTACCACCTGGTTGTGCGATTTGGGCTACGTGCACAACCACAAGTGGCATATTATTTTATACTTTAATGAATATTATTGTATATGGTCCTTCCCACAACTACAGGAAATACATGTTACTACCCCACCCCCACCCCAATTTTGGGTAAAAGGATAAGACAGCTCGAGTGAGAGGGAGTTACTTGTCCATGATCACAAGTCAGACTCAAAACACCGGTTATTTAATTCTTGGAGGACAATACCCATACTCATTGCATTTTTTGCCTGTCATT
>PVJH01017387.1:0-47950 GCA_004026705.1 Nesogale talazaci | reverse complement strand
GATATGACAAAATAATAACAATTTGTAAATTATAAAGGATTCATGGGGGAGGGGGAGGGGAGAAGGGAAATATGGGGAGCTGGTACCGGGGGGCCTAAGTAGAAGGAGAATGTTTAAAGAATGATAATGGCAACAAATGTGCATATGTGGTCTGCATCAATTGATATATGTATTAATTGTGGTAAGAGTTGTATGAGCCCCCAATAAAATGTTTTATTTTTTAAAAAAGAACACAAAGAAATCATGGGGACTTTTTTATAAGGAACTTTTGAAACAAATGAAAACTGCAGTGGTGAGAAAAAGGCCAGAAAAGTTGTGCAAAGTAATTTTTCCCCCCATCAAGACAACATACTTGGCTATTTCTTAATTTAACAAAGCTGTTCCCTTATAATTTTGGGGTTTTTTGTTTTGTCCTCTGAGAATTTTTTTGGGAAACCTTCCCTCATCCACCCTACACAACCCTGACCTTGCCCCCTTTAGACTTTTTGCTCCTAAACTCAAAGAACATTTTAAAAGAACACAAACTGATGTAAAATATAGATGTACTGCGGCCCACTGGGAAGGAGGTTCAATTCCAGCTCCACAGAGCAAAGGCTGGGCCTCCTGCTCCCACCATCTGAGGGCAGTAATGCCATATATATATATATATATATATATATATATATATATATATGTGTGTGTGTGTGTGTATGTATGTATATGTATATATAAAAAGTCTCCCATCCTAGTCTCAAAGTCTTGGTATGAGAGTGTACAGAATTCTGTCATGAGGGCGTGCTGGGCTGTTCCCCTTGGTGTGCTCAGGCTAGCCCACACCCTGACATATCCACACATCCTGAATGGCAGGGTTTTGAGGTGGGCTATGGCCAGGGGCAAGACCCCAGGCACATATCCCACCTCCAAGTTGAACTGTGCACTTAGTTCCACACTGGAAGCCTTTCACATAGCAGCTTTAAGCCGGCCATCGGACAACTGAAGTATCACTGTATACCGATATTTACTGCAACATTATTCACAGGAACAGAAAGATGGAAACAATCCAAGTACCATCAAGAGGCATATAAGCTATGATTTACAGGCATAAGATAATACAACTCAAGGGAAAAGAGTAAGACAGAATTCACGAAACACCGCATCATATGGGTTTACCTGGGGGACAGCACGCTGAATGAAGAAAGTTCATCAGAAGTGAGCAAGTAGCATACAAGTGCACTGCTGTCAAGGAGTCTCGGTGCACTGGCGGGTAAGCATTGGCTGCCAATCGGGAAGGCTGGGGCTGACTTCCTAGACGCTCTGCTGGGGAAACCCGAGGCTCCCTGTGCTCCTAACCATCGACAGCCTTCTCCGTCCTTTAGAGTCGCTGTGAGTTGGGATCAACTGCCTGGCAGTAGGTCACCACGATTTTAAGAAGTCAAGAGCAGATTTACATGCCAACAAACCATTTCATGGTGACAAGGGACGGAAAGGGAGAGAAAATCTCAAGATAAATAATGGACACATTATTTGGGTGAAGGGAAAGGCAGCATAAAAGGAAGTATTGAGCATAATATCACTAACAAAAAGATACTAAAAAAGGAAGACAAGGGACAGTGTAAGATAAGAAATAACAACAACATATAATTGATCAAGGATTCAAGAGAGTGGGAGGATGGGGGAGGGAAAGGAAAAAAGAGGAGCTGATTCCAGAAGCTCAAGTACAAAGAAAATGTTTTGGAAGTGTTAATAGCGACGTATGTACACATGTGCTTAATACAATTAAATGGTAATTGTATTAAGATTTGTAAGAGGCCCCCAATAAAATTAACATAAATAACAAACATAACATACTGACTTATAGACAAAGCAACTTCCATATTATCTGTAATAACAGATATTATTATACAAATCTATTAATTAACCTGTACATAGACAAAATGAAGAGGTTCGGAGTAGGCAAAATGGACTACACTGAACACCATATAAAGGTTTGGCAGAAGACATCCCCATATATGCAATAAATATATCTATGGATACAGTAAAGCACACAAGGGACAAAACAATGTACCCTTAACTGAAACCTCTGAATGAATGAGTCATTAGATCTGGAAGTTTTAGACTGTCAAGGTCAAAAGACTTAACAGTCCACAATGTTCAACATCCCACTTTGGTATCAGCCATGGTCTTGACACATCACAGGTAGCCATTCTAAAGCGCAACTATTTGTATTTCCCCATCCAGAATAAAGAATAGTGAAGTAAATTTTAAAACACAAGAAAACAATTAGCTCAAACAGACTAATAAAGACTCCATGAATCCCAAAGGCCATGACTCAGACCAGATACCATCACTGACTTCTCTGAAAGTAATCACAAGAGCATCCTGTATAGAGTGGGAGAAAAATGTAAAACAAAGTACAAAATAATAAAAACCAGGCTTAATGGACTCATGGAGACTATGGCCCTTGGTCATGCTTAGAACTGAACTCATCCCAGCCAGACAACAGACGATAGTGAGCAGTAACTCTAGGGAGGTGAGCACTTCTTACAATCATCAGCCGTCGAAGATCAAAAGGGCAGGACCATCCCAGGAAAAAGCTCAGAAGGCGAGAATGGAGAAGGAATCGTGAGCACAGGCAGGAAATGGGAAAAGTCTATTGGGGGACTTCCTCGGTACTACAAAACAAAATGTGTTAAGGACTACTGAATAGAAACCAGCGACTTCACAGGACTCACAAAGCCTCATCATTTCCCTTCAGAACCGCTACTGCTTTTGAACCATTGACCAAGCTGTCAACAGTCCGATGCATAAGCACGGTATCGCCAGGGCTCCTTTTAAAATTATTAAGAGAAATAATAAACAAAGAAAGAGCTACTTTCTCTTTAAAATAAATTATGGAACCAAGAGCAATTATACAATGGAACATAATCTAAACAGAAATTAGTCAAAACAGCATGGTAACAGTATAAAAATAGATGCAAAAAACAATGGAATAGAATTGAGAATCCAGAAATAACTTTTTTTTTTTTAGAATACTAAGTCTACTCAAAGGGGAAAGAAGCATCCCTTAAGTGGATAGTCCTGGGAAAACTGAATTTCCACACGCAGAAATATGAAACATCCGTACTTCACACCAAAAAGACAAACTTAAAATACATTAAGGACTTAATTGTGCAAACTGAAAGCATAAAATTCTTAGAAGGCAGAAGCAGTCCTGTCAAATCTCGCTTTTTTTTTTTTTAAAGGCATCACTGCCCTCAGGTGGTGGGAGGAGGAGGCCCAGCCTTTGCTCCTGGGAGCTGGATTTGAACCTCCATCCCAGTGGGCCACAGTCCTGCGCACAACCACTACGCCACCCGGGCTCAGCCCAAATCTCACTTTCAAAAACTGTTTCTCTACACTTGTAACAAAATACAAAAAGCATGGGAAAGGGAAGAAGCTCAAGAAGAAAATGTTTTGAAACTGATTGTGGCAGCAACTGTACAACACTGCTTGATGTGACTGAACTATGGAATGCTATAATATCCAGAAGAGCTCCCAAGAAAATGATTTTTTTTAAATTTACATACAAACAGCAAATAGATGAGAACTCATAAAAATTAAACTTTTTAAAACAAAGTTTTATTGGGACATAATTAAAAAAAACAGACAATAGATAAATCAGAAGAGCTGAACAATCTCAACAAGTGAACAATTTTACAAAACTGTCTTCTTTCTTGTACTCCTTGCTATTAGCGCGCCACTTACCTTCAAAATGGAATTTGCTTGACTTTACCAAAGACAAGGGACCAATGGATTGAATCTTCAGAAACCACATATCCAACATGAATCCAATAAACAAATGCATTTAAAACTTAAAAGATAAATAACCCAATCAAAAAAATGGGTAAATTACTTGAACAGACATCTAATCAAAAGAGATATTCGACGGGCCACCGAACATGAAAATCTTTCGCCATCATCATTAGACATCAAAGAGATAAAAGTGAAAACCACACTGACATGTCACCTGACTGCCCGTGGATGGTGAAAAGGGGGCGCGGTGAAGTAGCGGGCTGACCACATAGTCAGCAGGTATTCCCCAGAACAGAAAAGGAGCCATCTGAGGAGCACTTTGACTCTGTCCTACATGAACTGGAATTGACTCAACGGCTACGAGCTGGAGTGACTGGGATTTAACAAAACACACAAAAATAACATTCTGGCAATGATATGGAAATATTGGAACTTACTGCTGGTAAGAAAGCAAAATTATATAACTACTGCAAAAAACACTATGGCAGTTCTTCAGAACATTAAAAAGACAACTACCAAGGACCCAAAAGTTCCATTCCTAAGTTGTTGTTGTTCGGTGCCGTGGAACCAGTTCCAACTCACAGCAGCTTTGGGTGAACAGAATCGAACGTTGCTCTGCCATGCTGACAAGTGTTCTGTGTAAGCCCACAGCTGCAGCCACTGAATCAATCTTGTTGTAAAGGGCCTTCCCCTTAGCTGTTTCTCTACAAGCTCCATGTTCCTTTCCAGGGAAAGCAGAGACCTAATCAGATACCAAAGTTCACTGAAGCACTAATTCATGATAGCCAAAAGGTAAAAACAATCACAGTATCTATCAACAGATAAATGTGGTAAATCTAAAGCACATATATACACGGCTTAACCAGAAGGAGAAATTCAAAATCGTGATATATGTTACAATATAGAGGGTGGTGGAAAGCATCATCCTAAGTAAAAAAAAAAAAAGGACACATTGTATCACTTATTAAAATTCAAGAAAAGGCAAATATAAAGTGAACAAAGTGCATTAGTGGCTATTGGGAAAGTAGAAGGAGAAACGAATGGGTTAGCACTGTCGGAAATATTGAGCTTACATTATAGTAATTAGCTGTACAATACTACCCTTAGTCCAATATTTCCACATTGTAATTACAGCATGAAACTTTTTAATAAAAAGTTGTACTGGCAATATATTTGCAACAGTAACCCCTCCTGCCCCCTCCTCCCCAAAAAATGAGTAGTTGCTAGGGTTGCTCATGTACAACCGAGCCCCTCATGAAATGTTCGCCACAGTGCTAGTCACAGAATTAAGAAAACTGAAAACTGCTCAAATGCCCCAAAATAAAATGACTAAAGAAATATTGGTGTTGGGCTGAGCCCCAGTGGCGTAGTGGTTGTGCACGGGACTGTGGCCCACTGGAATGGAGGTTCGATTCCGGCTCCCAGGAGCAAAGGCTGGGCTTCCTACTCCCACCACCAGGGCAGTGATGCCTTTAAAAAAAAAAAAAAAGAAAGAAATATTGGTGTTGGGCTGAGCTCCGGTGGCATAGTGGTTGTGTGTGGGACTGTGCCCCACAGGATTGGCGGTTCAAATCCAGCAGCAGCTCTCTAGGAGCAAAGCTGGGCCTCCTACTCCCACCAGGGGGCAGTGATGCCTCCCCCAAAAAATTATTGGTATACATATATAAAATGGAGTACATTAAAAAACATGATGAGGGCTGAGCCCTGGTGGCGTGGTGGTTGTGCGCGGGACTGCGGCCCACTGAGACGGAGGTTCAATTCCAGCAGTGGGGCTGGGCCTCCTACTCCCACCACCAGGGCAGTGATGCCTAAAAAAAAAAAAAAAAAAAAAAAAAAAACATGATGAATCCACAAATGTCTCATGATCTGGAGATCATTATGCTGAATGAAGTTAGTCAATCACTAAAGAGCACCAAAGGGATACAGAAAACCCAGAAATAAAATTATCAGCATGCAGAAAACTGATCTTTGTAAAGGCCCAAAAAATATCTTCAACAAGTGGTGCTGGAAAAAATGGTTATCTGCCTGCAGAAAAATGCAGAAATTTCCTTATCTCATTCCATGTACAAGAACAAACTCAAAGTGGATCACAGACCTCGAGGTAAAACCCCCCAAACTATTAGGGCCATCAATGAGGGAATTGGGACCAAACTGAGAACTTTAGTGCAGGGAATACATGCGCTATCAGAAATAGGGAAGGACACAAATACAGATGAGTCACAAATTCACAAGTGGGATATACTGAAGATAAAGCACCTGTGTACATCGAAAGAATTCACGTAGAGAGTAATAAGAGAGCCCGATGACATATCAGACAAAGGCCTTATCACTAAAATATACAATACTCTGCTATCTTCCAAGAAAAAAACTAAATGCCCAATGAGAAGGTAGGCAAAGGACCTGAACAGAAGTTTCACAGAGGTAGAAATCCAAATGACCAATAAACATTAGGAAATGTTCCCGATCATTAGCCACAAGAGAAATCCAAGTTAAAGTAACAATGAGATACCACCTAACACTCTAAAAAATAACCCAATTCAAAAAAATCAGAAAGGAACAAGTGTTGGAGGGGCTGTAGTGGCATAGGAACTCTCATCCTCTGCTGGTGGACCTGTGGGTATCAAAATCAACTTGGTGATATCTAAAACAGATGGAAATTGAGCTACCATACACCCAGCAATCACCCTACTGGGCATATACCCAGAAGAGGCAAGAAACAAACCACGGCCAGACATCTGTGTTCCAATGTTCATCACAGCACAGTTCCCAATTTCAAAGAGTTGAAAACAACCCAAATTTCCATCAACAAATGAATATAGTACATATATAAGCATCCCTAAAAAGTTGTGATGAATGCATGAAGACCATCGCCGCAAGGGAAGAACTGGAGAAAATTATGCTAAGCAAAGTAAGTCAAGCACAAAAGGACAAGTACAACATGAGTCCACTGCAGTAGGTTTAACAATGCAAAAGGTGCACAGGGAAAAAGCTATGGTACACAGACATTCCTGGGGTGAGGTCCAGGTAGTATGGCAGGGGCCAGACCAAATCCAAGGATACATAGGGAAGCCAACTAAAAAATATGGGGGCGGAGGTAGAAGAAAAAGACATGGGTAGCAAGGGAAAAGGGCACTAACCCACCCAAGGGGAGGGTTTTGTTTACATCTCCTGAGGGAAAGAGGGACCAAATTTCAACCCAATGCTCCAAGACATTGATGAAACACACCGGCATGAAGCAGGGAACCAAGAAAGAGGTCAGAGTGACCGGCCCCAATTTCAACTATGTGGAGAGTGACCCCTTCCCCACAGAAGAATTCACGTCAGAGGACAGCACTAAAGCTATAGTTCAGGAAGACAGACATATCTGATCAGCGCACACAGGAGCAAAGGGGGAGGAAGAGAGAGAGGAGCACGTCTTGGCCCACCAAGCCCTGAGGACAGTGTTCCTGCTCAGAGCAGCCAAAGCACAGAAAGGACCATAGGGTCGGCCCGATAGTGCTATGGGGACAACACTGGAGACCCACTGCGGGAATTGCAATCTGATCCCACCACACTGAAGCGAACCACTAAGGGTATGCAATAGAACAGAGCAACCAGGCCACCAGGGAATACCAAAAATAGACTGTGGGGCCAGGGCAAGAAACCCCATGAGACTGGACTAGAAAACATTTCTAAAGGTCATACAGGCTTTTCTTCTTCCTTATTTTTTTCTGTTGGCTTTTGCTGCTTTGTTTTCTATTGTTACTTTGTTTTACTCTGCCTTGTTTTTTTGTGCATATTATCATCTCTGCAGGTCTAGCTAGGTAAGATAGATGGGACAAACTACTGGAGGAGAAAAAAACAGGACTGAAGGGGAGGGGGTACGGGACATGGGAGCGGATGAGGGGAGGAAAGGGAGTGGTGTTAACTCCAGGGACAGGGGAACAAGTGATCCAAAATCGATGGTGAGGAGGGTATAGGAGGTCTGGCAAGGCTTGATCAAGAGTAATGTAACTGAGAGGAATTACTGAAACCCAAATGAAGGCTGAACATGATAGTGGGAAAAAAGGAAAGTGAAAGGACATAGAGGAAGAAACTAGGAGGCAAAGGCTATTTATAGGTCTAAATACAGGAATGTGCATATATAAATATATTTATATATGATAGTGGAGAAATAAATTGTCATATATTTGTAGATTTGGAATTCAGATAGCAGATGGACATTGGGCCTCTACTCAAGTATTCCCTCAATGCAAGAACATTTTGTTCTATTAAACTAGCATTCCATGATGGTCACCTTCCTGACACGATCGCTTAAGACAAAGCAGGTGCACAAGCAAATGTGGTGAAGAAAGCTGATGGTGCCCGGCTATCAAAAGATATAGCATCTGAAGATAAACAAGTGATCATCCAGCTGAGAAGCAACAAAGCCAACATGGAAGAAGCACACCAGCCTTGTGATCACGAGGTGTCTATAGGCTCATGTATCAGGCATCAAAGAACAAAAACATCAGGACCCAAAGTCCATCTGTAGCAACTGGACATCTCCGTACAAAAGGGTCACAGGGAGGAGACAAGCCAGTCAGTGTGCAGTACAGCACCAATGAAACATACAACTTTCCTCTAGTTTTTTAATGCCCCTCCTCCTTCTATCATGATCCCAATTCTACCTTATAAATCAGGCTAAACCAGAGGATGTACCTGGTACATATAGGAGCTAGAAACACAGGGAATCCAGGACAGATTAACTCCTCAGGACCAATAATGAGAATAGAGATACCAGGAGGGGAAGGGAATGGTGGGGGAGAAAGGGAGAACTAATCACAATGATCTACATAGAACCCCCTCCCTGGGAGTCAGACAACAGAAAAGTGGGTGAAGGAAGACATCGGACAGTGTAAGCTGTGACAAATTTATAAATTATGAAGTGCTGTGTAGGAGGGTGGGTGGGGAAGGGACAAGAAGAAATGGGGGGCTGGTACCAAGGGATCAAGTAGAAAGAAAAAGTTTTGAAACTGTTGATGGCAACAAACGTACAAATGTGCTTGACAAAATGGATGTATGTACGGATTGTGATAGAATTGTACAAGCCCCAAATAATCAGGTGATGGGAGTAGGAGGCCCAGCCTTTGCTCCGTGGAGCTGGAATCAAACCTCCATCCCAGTGGACCGCAGTCCCGCGCACAACCACTACACCACCGGGACTCAGCCCTAAAATTTTTTTTTTTAAAAAAAGAAAGAGCTCCAGAGATTTAGAGGGTAACCTGGAAATCTGAATCTACACAATAAATGAAAACAGTGGAAACTAAAATTTATTAAATGCCATTTTTTTCTTTTAAAATATATTGCTATTAATCCATGAATAATAACATATTATGGCATTTATAACAAATGTAGTAGTAGTACAGTCAGACCGAAAAGGAAAAGGGAAAGTATAATATTTCAAGATTCACATATACTACATGTAAGGATCCCTTTAAGGGTTGAACCAAAGGTCACTGGCTGAGTCAATGAGGCGCTACACAGAAGAAAGAGGCAGCGGTGGTGGGTTTCCGGGACGATCGAAGCCTCAGGAAGCAGTGCTACTCTGCCCTATAGGGTTACTGTGACTGGCCAGTGATTGAAAAGCAGGGGCACGTCCTTAGACCGTAAAATAACCACAGCAAAAATCAAAGAAAATTTTAGTAGATGAGTTTTCTTTTTTATTTTGAATTGACAAATTTTTAATAACACTTTCATTTTCTCATTTTTAAGACTCCTCATTCAAGTAAATCCTTAATGTAAAAAAACCTTTACACACCACCAAAACTCTAATTATCACTTCAAAAAGAGCTTTATCTTCATGAATGAACTCAATAGAAAAAAACCTATTCTGAAATGAATTTTCTCCGATTTTCTTTAAAATGTTGGTTAGGGGTAAAAAAATGTTTATTCTTTAAATACACTTCTACTGACTTCCTCTCATCTTAATGTTCACAAATTAAGTCAGAGAATATCCTAACAGGTAATAAGAAGACTGAGACACAAAGTATAAAATTTAAATCGTAAAGTATATCAACCTCTGAAAGTTTAAAGACATTTACTCACCTTGTAATCCTATGAAGGAGGAAAATTGTCCTTTTACTTTCAACAGTGATATCCCGACTAAGTTTCACAAGCCTTTCATATTTGTCGTGCCTGGCATCAAGCTCCTGCTGGAAGGCTAGGAAGACATAATCATGACCATAAGGATACATGTGTGAAGCCTATCAGGTTACATTCAAGACTGCAAGTAACAATGGATGGAGGACAATGCATAACACAACTAGAATATGGTCAAAATGACATATTCAAATAATCTTTACCTACTGTCTTTCTTAACTGTCAAGTCGCTTGTGTCATATACCCTAGTGCCTTAAAGGTTCACTAATATTTGTTACTCAAACTTGTTTATAACAGTACCAAATGTCTAAACTTTGAAAGTACCCACTTTTTTTCCTGCAAATGCCAACAATGCAAAAAAGCACAACCACATATTCAAGAATCTTAAGACTTTTTACTTTAAATCTTTAAAGTCAACTAAAGTCAACTTTAAAGTCCTTAGTATATTTAAAGAAATCTACAACAAATGTCTTAATATGCATAATAACCACAGTATGCAAATTTTATTTTTAAAGCCTCAAAGATTGGACCATTTTAAAATAAATATTAAATATCTAATCTATTCTAGACTGTACATAATCACTTCTCTGTAATATTTTATCATGTAGCAACATTACATACAGAAGCCCTGGTGGCAGGTCGCACTGGATTGTTTAGCTCAAAGATGGTAGCTCACTCACACTCAACAGCCAATCCAGAGAGGGGAATGAGGGTGCCTGCTCCCGTGAAGAGAGACAGCCTCACAAACTTGAGACTGGGCCAGTATGATTTGAAATTAACTAGATGGCAGTGCGTTTGGTTTGGGAAGACTGCACACATGACTACAGTATACATGGGAAATGCCAAATAAACTATTATAAAAAAGTATTAAAAAGATTAAAAGATTTAGAACTATTATGAGTTGGGTTTGTTATAACTAAAAGAACCAACTTATTAAGTACTTTTGTAATGTAGAGGTTATGGCATAATTCATCTAAAAATGATCGGTGAGTAACATTAAACTTGTGAACATTAAGACTATAAATCAACTGAAAAAGAAGTCCAAAGCCCAAACAAAACAAAAAAAGTCTCATTGCCACTGAGTCAATCATGCTTCATAGAAAGACCCACAGTAAAATTGCTCCTCGGAGTCTCCAATCTGTAACTTTTTTTTTCCCCAATGATTTTGAGGGCTCTTACAGCTCTTATAACATTCATTTGTATCAAGCGTATTTGTACAGGCGTTGCAATATTCATTTCCAAATATTTTCTACTTGTGCCCTTGGTATAAGTTTCTCTTTCCCCCACTACAGCACTAGGGTTTCTCTTTTACATAGGGCACCTGTAAAAAGACCAGCTACTCTGCTCACCCTACCTATGTGGACTGCCCCCCTATTACTTATTAATTTATGAAACAATTTTTATCAGCACAACTTTGTTTTGTGTGTCCACTGGATTATAAACATTATTAAAAACACACCGGGCTGAGCCCCGGTGGCGTAGTGGTTGTGCGCGGGACTGCGGCCCACTGGGACAGAGGTTCAATTCCAGCAGTGGGGCTGGGCCTCCTACTCCCACCACCGGAGAGCAGTGATGCCCAAAAAACCAATAAAAAAAAAAAAAAAAACACCAAAAAAAGTTTGTAAGAAGGAATCAAATTCAAGGCCCAGAAATCACTGATTTATAATATAAATAATAATATACTTCATACATTATTTTTCAAATCTATGCTGATACTGTTGAAATAGAATTTCTCACAAAAAGTAATAATTTAAATCAACTTTAAAGGAACTTAAGTTGTTTAATCACCTTCATTGTTACTATATTAATGTAAATTACCACTGTATCTGTATTTGGAAACTCTCTTACCTCAGTTCTGTTTCCACCTACTCTCTCTCTCACCTTTCAACACCTACTCGAATTGTTCTTTAATATACATTGTATCTTAAAATCCTAATGGCTCTGCTTTACATTTAACAAATTCCTTATAAGGCAACATATAATCTGATATTTCACAATAATCTGAAAAGGATATACTATCATTTATATAGTATTCCATTCAGAATGCATACCTTAAATCTAATCATAAGGACTATTAATCACATCCAACGAGGAAAATTTTGTAAAATAACAGACTTGAATTCTTCAGCAATATTGTCATAAAAGACAAAGAAAGGCCGCAAAACTGTTCCACATTAAAGCATACTAAAGAACAGGGCAACTAAATGAAGTGTGTAACTCTGGATTGGACACTGAACTGAGGGGAAAAAATTCTCCAAACGAGATTCAAATGACAGACAAAATATGGACTAGATGATTAAAGTACTGCATCAAAGCTAAAGGCTAAAATCTAAAAATTGATAAGTGCATTGTATCCTTATTCCTAGGAAATAAATTCTCAGCTATTGAGAGGAAAATTGCACACTGAAAGCAACTTATTTGCCAACAATTCAGAAAAAGGAATCATGTGTGTGTGAGTGCATGCATGTGCATTCATGCGTGCATGTGTCTGTCTGTCTGTCTGTCTCCCTCCCTCCCTGGTGGCACTGTAAACAATAGACTACTAATGGCAAGGTCAGCATTTTAAACCTACCAGCTGCTCCAAGAAAAGCTGAAGTCACCTACTCCCATAAAAATGTACAGTCCTGAATACCAATACATAAGGTTGATGGAAGCATATACTACATGGCAGAGGGTATACACACATGTAAATTTATACAGAATGTAATAAAAGCAAAAATGGAAGTTTCAAACTGGCTGCTCTAACCTAATACTATATAGAAGTTGACCATACTATCTACTTTTGTAGACGTTTGAAATTATTTCAAAGTGAAAAGTTATGAAAAGAAAAATAATTTACTTAAATGAATCAACAATACTATCTATTTGAAGAGTTTTATTAACTCTGCTAGCAAAGTAGTTGCCAAGTCATTAAAAATTCTGAAGCATCACTCAAAATCCCTGGGTTTAAGTTGGGATCCAATCATTTTCTCATATCAGATTTTCTCTAGAAGCTAGTATTTCTCACTAAAAAATATCCACGGAAACTTTTCTGCTTTCTGAAATCTCCTATTACTAAGTTTTCATTTATGTCAAAATTCAAAACAAAGATAATTGGTAATACAAGAGGAGGAAAAAAAGAGAAATTCTCCAACTTCCTTAAAATACCAGCTCTTATTGATACTGGTACAATGATGGGTACACGGACAGTGTAATAAAACAGAGAATTCGGTAATAAACTTATCTATACTACAGACAACTGATTTTCAACAATGGGTCAAAAAACATTATGTGGGGGAAGAAAACAAAAAACAGTAAGTGGGAAAGAAGATGATGGCAAAACTGAGCCTCCATTTTCGGAAGAATGAAGCACAGTGCCTATTTCCCCCCAGGTACAAAAACAAATTCAAGATGAGTCAAGGACCTAAATGTAAATCCCAGAGCTATAAAGCTCATCATTGAGAAAACAGGGACAAATTGACTGGAAGCCAACAACTGCAATGTCAGTAAACTAAAACCACCACTAACTGCATGGTCATGAATTTGGTGGTTTTGTTTTTGTTTTGTTTTTTTTAATATTGCAAGTCATAGACACTATCAAACATGACCAAAGAAACACACATAAACATGTGTGCACATATGTGCACGTGCACACACAATAGATCACTGGGACCTTGTGGCAGTCATGTGCTTATGTTAACTTTATGATTGAAATGTAGGGGTGGAGTCTACCCTGGTAATCTGGAGACAGCCATTGAGTAGCCAATGAGGCCTCTGTGTGGGCATGGCTTTCTCCTGAGACTTCTGGGAAATCTTGCGATATTTCCCTCGTGAAGATGAGAAGCTATCTCTCCCAGTTGTTGGGAGTTAGTCTCAGAGGCGATGAGTCACGGGAAAGACAAGATGGCAGCGTCTGAGAAGCTGGAGGAGCCGGCGGAGACACCACGGCTTTGCCCTGATGGAGCCAGACCTCTGAAGCTGGAGCAGCATGCTGTGGATGGACCCTGAGCCCTGAAGTGAGGAGTCATGGAGAGACCCCTGCCAGCGCCAGAATTCTGCACCCACTGACCTGTAACTTCGTGAGTCGGAAGGAGACTTTGTAGACTGATTTCGGGCATATGGGTTAATATCGGACTTAGGACTTTGAGCTGGACTGGATTGGGAAGCCTTCTTAGTGTCACATTCCTTTTGTATATAAACCCTTTCCTTATATCTATATGCATGTCTATGAAATTTGTTCCTCTAGTCTACCTGGATTGACACAGACCTACTTAAAAAAAAAAGCACTATGTGCATTAAAAGACTTCATCAAAATAAAACTAGAACCCAGGAACTGGGGGGTAAAATTGGCAACGACCCAACAAAGAAGTAATCTCTAAAATCAGTAGAAAACATCAATACCTCAATAAGAAAAAAAGAATAACCCAATCAGAAAACGGGCAAAGGATATGGACAGTTCACCAAAGAGAACATCCAATCGACTAGCACACGCATACAGAAAAGTTGCCAATCATCAGCCATCCAGCAGGTTCCTCTGCGCTGATGGCCACGTCAGTCAAACAGGATACAATTGCTAGGGAAGGGACAGACATACTAGAACACATATACACCGCTGGTGGGACTATACATACGTATAACCATTGTGGAAAGCAAAATGGGGCTGCCACAAACAACCGGGAATAGAAATTCCATACAACCCAACCATGGCTCTAGAATCATTGCGCATATAGGCATATACACACACCCACAATACTGTCCACAATAGCAAGAAGATAGAAACCATCTGAATGCTCATCTGGGGAAGGCTGAATGAAAACTTTGGTACATACACATAATGGAATACTATGTATCACTAGAAAATGATGAAAGACAAAGCAGCTAATGGCATGAATGGACTCGGAGAACATTAGGATGAGTTAAATTAGTTAATCACAAGAGGACAGATATTGTATGAGACCACTGTTATAAAACAAAAGCAAAAAATGAGACAAAGACTTTCATAGCTATGGGAAAAAGACTTTGAACATTACCAAGGGGATTAGAGCCAGGGAGGGAGGAAGAAATAATAGGCTAAGGTTGTCAGATTTTTGAATGAGGAAGGCGGGATTTTTTGGTTTGTTCAAATTTTGTCTTGAATTGACCACGTCAATATGGAAGGAAAGGGGCCTATAAACATGTAAAACATGAGTTCCAATTATGTGGAGTGCTGTAGACAAAAACAAAATTGTATTACCTGTCTTCAAAAAGTTTAGTTGAGAAAAAAAAAATGAGGGGGCTTCAAAGGTCCATGGACAAGTGGTATTAAAAGAAAATGAATTTTTTCTTTGATTTTTGGAAGCTCCCCTAAGGCACATTTTGTTTTGTTTTGTTTTTTTTGTGGGCATCACTGCCTCTGGTGGTCCTGGACGCTACCCAGCCTGGATTTGAACCGCCAAGCCTGCGGGCTGCAGTTCCACACTCAAGCACTTACGCCCCAGGGCTCAGCCCTAAGACACATTTTAAAAACATATTTATGCATTCAAATACATCGTGTCATAAACATGTAAAGCTCTCTATATATTTACAGATATGTATGGATATACAGTCGTGCATGATAGATTAAGAGATTATCAACTACATAGTATGGCTTAACATAGTCTGGTTTACATCAAATCTAATGTAAACAAACAAGAAAAATTAAGATAACATGTTTTGGAATTCAGACTTTCAAGGCAGACCTAACACCATCCCAAAGCCTGCAGGAAAATTCAAAGATTAACCTCTGCACATCTTTTAGGCAAAAATTAGCTCAATTATTTTGTCACATCTTAATCCTCTTTCATGTGCCAACTTACATTAAAGATAACTTACATTTGAAGGCCAACATCACAGGTGAAGAAGAATTCACATCCTTCCCTTCTCTTCTTTGGTTATGTGGGAAGTTGTCGTGCTTCCTCTTTCTGAATCCCCCAGATCCTTAAGCAGAGATGGATTGGGGGGGCGGGGGCAGAGACGGGAGTTGTAATAAGACTCTTCCATCACCAAGAACTGGCAACACAACAGAGGCAAAGCCCTTCCTTTAAAACCAGACACCCCGTGGGCCCTCAACTGTGCAATGGTTTTCAAGGAAAAACAAAATGGGAATTCAGCTTTTCTTTTCCTCCAAGCCGTCACCTCGCCCGCCTCACCCAGACCTCCCAACGGGTTCCTCGGACGGGCGCAAGGCGGAGCGATCACGGAGGTCCGTTGGCATCACGGTTCAAAGATTTTGGAAAATAAAGGACATGATGCCAATCTGACCGAGGACAGCACCCACGGCCACGACGGCCGCCGCCTGCGAGCAAAGCCAGGCAGGCATCCATGCAGGGTAAGAAGCCAAAATCCACCGCCCCCCCCCGTCCCCCCGCGAAAGGCGAGACGCGGCCTGAGTGAATGACGCCTCCAAGCTAAGGATTCACCTTCTTTGTTGCTCATGTCGTGCAGCCTGCGGAGGGAGGGACGGAAATGGGAACGGAAGAAAACGATCTACGGCGAAGAACCAAACCTCAGGAGCAGAGCCAGGCGAAACGGAAACCGTAGGCCACTGACGCCGGCCGACTACGCGCAAAAGCGCCGCAGCCCCGCAAGCCCCGCCCCCGTCGCCGCTCCTACGCAGCACTTCCGGTCTGCGCTCCCCCTCATCTCGCCCAGGCTAGCGGGGCTCGCCCCGCGCGCCCGGGAGCCACGGGGGTCCTCGAGCCTCGTGTCTTCACGCCTGTCCGAAGCTGTGCCTGAAGACAGAGAGACCGTCTGACCACACTTCTGACAGCAAAAGCTATTAAAAAGGAAGCGGTGCGACCTGCTGAAAATGAGATTTGTGTGACAGTGCAAAAGCGGTGAGAAATGTTCGAGATTTTATTTTTCTCTCAAAACCCCTTTGGAACGCCTCAACGTGCCTTCAGAATAAGCCCCGCTTCTAGCGCGGTGCGTCACGGGAGTTGTGGTTCGCATGGAGGAACCTCCCTGCTGTGCTTGGTGATTAGAAGGATAATGTTGAATAGATTTCCCCCTGGTCATACTGAAGAGGTCTGCGGGCCAAAGGAATCTTACAGGCCTGTTTGTTTTCTGGTTTTGCTTTTAATTGGCTATATCTGACGGTGACTGCAGACAAGAGCTTTAAATGAAGCATAATATAAGTCAATGATTTTATCTGCTAAAAGAAATACCCGCCTTCTCATCCTGCCTGCCTTACACATCTTCATCCTCTACCCTTCTTTGAGACTTTACAATCCTTGTGTTAAAAAAAAAAAAAAAGAAAAAACAGGTTATGATAAAATAATCTATAACAAGCGTTTACATTTTAACCCATTCAAGGGTACAATCAGTAACATGAATTATAATTACAACTATTTCATCCCTCTGCCCAGAACCTTACTTAACTCACTGCCGTTGTATCCATTTCACCTCGTCGCCATCCTGTAGGAACAGCTGGAACGTTCCCTGTGGGTTTCTGAGACTGTACATCTTTACTGGAGTAAAGCCTCAACAGATGGCGATTTCAAACTGCTCACTGTTCAATTAGCAGCCCGAAGCTGAACAGAAACAGTGGTCTGCAGATAACTCTTATTTCCCACTTTCTATACCTTCATCTATTTTCCCACCCTCCTCCAACCACACTCTGCAGCAGAAAACGGTTAATAGCAATTAAAAATGTGCACCACTAAATTGTGAGCATTTTAGTGCAGTTGTAACCCTGTCTTCAGCATCATTCTCCTAATTGCGCAATTTAAGCCCATTGTTTCAGCCATTTGTGTCACCCGTCTGACTGAAGGTCCTCTCCTGTTTTGCTTTGCTAGTTCCTCCGGATAGCACGTCTGAGGGATGTGAAGCAAAGCCTTGCCATCCTCACTTCTCAGGAGCATTCAGGCTGTGCATCTTTCAAGACAAATATGTTTCTTTCTGGGCTGAGCCCCGGTGGCGCAGTGGTGGTGTGTGGGGCTGGGGCCAACAGGGTTGGCAGTTCAGATCCGGCAGCAGCTCTCCAAGAGCAAGGCTGGGCCTCCTACTCCCAACAGGGGGCAGTGATGCTCACAAAAAAAATATGTTTCTTCTTCTGACAGTTCTTGATGTATTCAGTATTTTTCACCAACATTATATTCAAAGGCACCCATTCTTCCAGCTCTTCTTAGTCATTGTGCAGCTCACACATGCCTATGAGGCAACGATAAACAGGGTCAGGCTTCTTGACAACTTCTCTGATTTTCGTGGTGATATTTATGGGTCCACTTGTGGAGATTTTTTTCCCTCTTTTATCTTGAGATGTTATCCATACCGAAGGCTATATTCTTTGATGCACACCAGTTCTTGAAAATGCCTCAAGTTCTCCTCGCTTTCAGCAAACAAGATTGCTGTTTCTGAGTCTTCTCCCCAATCCTGATACTCTGTTTTTCATGGTAGTCCAGTTCCTCAGATTATTTTTTCTGCATATAAATTGAATAACTATGGTGTAAGGATACATGTCTGACACACACCCTTCTCTGATTTTGAACCATGCTTTATCCTTTATTTTGTTCAGGTTCTGCATACAGGTTCCCTTGGTCTTTATAAATTCCTCATGAGCACAATGAAGTGTTCTGGAATTCCCATCTTTTGCAATGTTATCCATAATTTTTTGTGATCTAAATAGTTAAATGCCTTTGCATCTTTAATAAAAGACAGGTAAACATCTTTATGATGTTCTGTGATAGAAAAGATGCAACTCTACATTAGCAATTATTACAGTAATAACATATTGTATTAGACTTAGTATTTCTTCCCTTAAAATTTTTTAGTGCACACTCTTGATGTCTTCTAAGCCTCCCGTTTGGGCTCAAACCCTTTCAAAAGAAGTAGAGATTCTTTATATGTGACTAAATATTCTTTATATAGATTCTTTATAAAGATTCTTTATATAGAGACTAAAAAACAGACTGAAGTCAATCCGAGGAGCATCGGTTGTTTTGTTTTGTTTTCCATTATGGGGCTCATCGACTGCATCCATTATGGGAGTCATTATAGGGCACTCTTTACATCACATAATAAGTAACTTTGTTTGACCTGAGTTACTGAGATGGGTAGCATCATGACCTTAGATAACCTGAAGCACATGGTTGGACTGCTGCTATTGTGTGTACCAGACAGTATCTTTCTGCTAAGTGGTGGCTGTATCCAATTTTGTCTAATCCACCAATGAGCTGGGAATACCTGCTTAGCGAAAGTGTGACCATTTCGGAGAATTAACCTATATTCCTTCACTCCGTGCCGCTAAATGGCCCTTTCAATTTACCACCAATCTTCCTTATTATCCCTTAGACCTAGGTGTTGAAAATTTGTAGGCAGACTACAAAATTAATAAATTTCACAACAAAAGACTACCACAAGACAAAGACTTTCCAAGATGGACAGACACTACGGCATGTGGAGGATAAATAACGGGATCAGGCAGGGCTGGATAGAACATTTAACTTGTAAGGAAGAAAAGAGGGGCCACCCCCCAGCCCACACTGGTTTCGATAGTCTTGGTCTTGGCTGGGACAACTTTCCACTGCAGGCTGACAGCTGAAGATGTTGACATTTCTCCATGTCCCCCACAGTCTACCTGATATTTCACATCAGTAATGATGTGAAAGAAACACTGGCAAGAAAAACATTATTAGAAACACTAGGGTTGAAAAGTCAGAAAATTAAAAGGACCTAACATTTCAAGCAAAATAGAAACAGTGGTAGGAGATGTGCTTAAAGTGACACTGAGCTGGGCCATCCCCAGACTTGCAATACCATACAAATTATCCTTACAGGCCCTCTTGGGAATGCCAGTGTAATCCAACGTTAGAACTACAATGTTCCACAGGCTTAAAACTGGGGTCCCTTTAGGGATCCTCTCAGCACTGGCATGTTGGCTATAACTATGATGACACCTGAAACCCTAACTATAGCCCTTTCCCACCCCCACCCCCCCCCACCGAAAGGCCAAAATACTGAAGCATCCAGAGCCAATTTGCCATGTCCAAGGCTGCCATGTCCATGTCCAGCCCTCCTAGCAGCTAAATCCTGGGGCAATAGCAACGGGATATTGTTGGAGCCTCTGGTCAGAGGCACAGTTCATGTCTCATCCTTGCCAGACACCTGAATTCTCATAGCCTTCTGCAGCTCTTGAATTAATAATCGATAGGCACTGTGATGTTTTGCCATTGATATTCATTGATACAAGGCAGGGCCTTTAGCAGTCACTCAGTCTATTGTTGCAAGGAGTGGGTGTCATATCATAGTACTTGTTTCAGGATTCCGTTCATCATTCAAAGAATCTCACAACAGTGGGATTATAGGGGATGTGTGAGTTCCGGTCATGCTGTCGGCCTAGTCCTGAATTTCATGGTTCAGTGAAGGGGGTTCCCTTGGTCACTGTCAACATCTGTTGAGATGCTGTAGGTGGCACAACACTGAGCTAGTTTACAGATGGGTAGATCATTGGGTCTATCACTTTCATAGATAGAGTTGCAGCAAGTCGGTGGTGTGACTTCACATTTGAGGGTATAACAGCAGTTGTCAGGCATGTGAAAGTAACCTATATAATCTACTTGCCACCATTTGGAAGAGTGTCTGCTTTGAATATTTGGCCCAGCTGCTGGGTGACAGGTTTTTCAATAGCAGCTGGGGTGATCTTTGTAGGCCCCTATAATTTGCTTCATAAAAAGAGATAAGTCCGGGCTGAGCCCCGGTGGCGTAGTGGTTGTGCGCGGGACTGCGACCCACTGGGATGGAGGTTCAATTCCAGCTCCACAGGGGCAAAAGGATGGGCCTCCTACTCCCACCACCAGGGCAGTGATGCCCTAAAAAAAATAATAAAAAAAATAAAAGAGATAAGTCCATCATTTGGGCAATAGTCCAAAGGGTTCGTTGTCCTTCATTTCCTGACGTGTAGTGGAGTCATTCTGCCACCTGTTCAGCAGGAGCCTGCTGTACGGTGAGAAGTCAAGTTTGCTCATCCACCTAGATATTTCCTGGTGGAGTAAGTAGGCTGTGGGCTGGCACATGAAATACAAAAATGTTCATAATTTGTACTCATCCCAGATATTGTTCCATGTATTATCTACTCCCAACAGGACATGATGGTTCATAAGTCAGTCACGTTTGTTCCATTGTAATAACCATACTGTGAGTCCCTTGTATACCACCCAGTTATCTGTGCATACATAATGTTAGAGGGCTGAGTTCATGCCTCAGGACCATCCAGACAGCACTTACCTCACCCTACTGGCTGCTGTACCTCTCCCAGCTGTGGAGCCATTTACCGTCTGTGGCTGCCTGGATAGCCAGTCTTCCACTGGGGAGCATTGCCTTTGGCCAAACTGTATACTAGGTACCCTCAAGCATGGGCCATGTTCCTCCCACGTGGGACTTTCCTCTGGACAACTCCGAACACGGGAATTGTTTGCCTCCTTGGTAATGTGTGTTACTGGGCTAAGGATCTACACTCTGTGCTGAGCTACACTGGGGATTAGCTGACAGGGCACTCCTTGGCTGCAGGCATACATGCCACTTTGCCAGTGTGCTGCCATATGCCACAATTGACTATGGATTGCTGAAGTCCATAACCTAGCCCTCCATGGGTTAATTCATGTATCCAATCCCTGGGGCTTCTTTGATGACATCTTTCAGCAGTTGCAAATTATTGTACACAGCACAGAGTCATCTTTCCATAAGGTTTTACCTGGTCTCTGCACCCTTTCACAGTTGAGACCCCAACCCCAATGAAATACGCCATCCTCATTGCTGTTGCACACCTCTCTGGATACTTGGCAACGTCCAATTCACATTTTTGCCAGGTGGCTACAGTTCCTAAGGCTTGTATTTGCTATATCACTCTTTGGCAACATTAAGGCCAGGTCTGTGGCAGGAGACCAATCCCATATCACTCCGTTCTTTACTAGCCAATATAGAGGACATAAGATTTAGGCTGGGGGGAGGGGTCATGTTTTGTAGGGTCTTTAAAAACCTAACATACCCAGAAAGGTCTTTTACTTTATGAGGCAGGAATAAACTGTCACTTTATTTATACTTATTCAGGGACTACCTTTGTCTTACGTGACCACCCAACTCCCAAGAAGTTGAGAGAGAATCTGAGGCCCTAGGGTATGGCATAGTTGATGGTCCAAGCTTAAGGCATGTTGGAGAGGGGAAAGAGAAGAGAACCACATGAACATATAAGCCGTGTAGTGGAACTTATGTACCTCTGTAGGTTTGGTCCACCTTTCTGGGTCCTGTGTCACTAGACCATGGTACATAGTGCCACACTGGCCACTTTGGCTATTTCATGCCCAGTGAGTATAATATCCTCTGCCCCAATGTCCCACCGCTGAAGTAGCCATGCAAGAATGGACTTCGCCCCCTTCTGTCTGAAATAGGAATCTAGCTCTCCCCATTCTGCTGACGTGTATAGTCTTATAAACTTCAACTCCACTCAGAAATCATAACGATCCTTAGCGGCATTTTCTGGGTGTGCCTGTATTCAAGTATAAGTCCTAACAGCTGAGTTAAGAGATCACATAGGGAGGTTGATGGCCATCCCAGGATTTCCCCGGCAGTGTTCCATACTCTATTCCACCTCTAAGATCTTGGCATGTCTTTCA
The DNA here is from genome assembly GCA_004026705.1 of Nesogale talazaci. Classification (NCBI taxonomy): domain Eukaryota; kingdom Metazoa; phylum Chordata; class Mammalia; order Afrosoricida; family Tenrecidae; genus Nesogale; species Nesogale talazaci. Next base: position 25,454 of record PVJH01017387.1, on the reverse strand, counting down.
GTCTCCTGGCTAGTCCCCCAACTGATTGTGCTTAAGCACCAAGCAGAAGAGACTCCCTCTATGTGGAGGCCAAGAGATCAAAAACCCCACCTGGAGCTGATGTGAGCTACATTCATTTATTTGCAGTGGTAGGTGTATGGACTGAACTAGCACTTCTGCATCTACCAGCAGCTGACTGGACAGGAAAGGATGTGCTAGGGGCTTCATTGTTGGGTTTTTTTTTTTTTTTTGGCATCACTGCTCCGGTGGTGGAAGTAGGAGGCCCAGCCCCACTGCTGGAATTGAACCTCCGTCCCAGTGGGCCGCAGTCCCGCGCACAACCACTACGCCACCGGGGCTCAGCCCTGGGGTTCTTTTTATACCAAGTAGTAAACAACTTTAATTGGCATATTGTTGTTAGGTGCTTTTGAGATTGTTCCAATCCATAGCAACTCACAGAATGAAACACTGCCCCATCGAGCACAATGACAATTGTTCTTAATGTTGGAGCCCATCATGGCAGTCACTCACTGTGTCAATCTACCTTGTTGAGGGTCTTCCTCTTCTTCACCGCCCCTCTACTTCACCAAGAATTGATGTCCTTTTCCAGGAATTGGTCTTTCCTGATATGTGAGTATGTGAGGTGAAGTCACACCATCCCTGTTTCTAAGTAGCATCCTGGCTGTACTTTAACAAGATAGATTTGTTGGTTCTTTTGACAGCCTATTATACTTTCATAATTCTTCACCAGCACCAGGCTGATGGCTGACAGGCTGATTCTACTAAGACAGGGCCAAATTAAACTAAAATGGCTATGACGCTCACAACACACATATAGTCACTTTAGTGTGATTCCTTCTGCTAGGTAGCCTAAATAGATCCAGGGAAAAGAGGAAAGAAGAAACAATGGAAGGAATTCCCAACACTGAAGGAGGGGAAAGCACATTTCTTTTATCAATCGTTTTCCAGCACTGAAGTAGGTGAAAGGTACATTTTCCTTTATCAATAGTTTTCAAAAGGGAAGGAATTCCTAACACAGGAAGAAGGAGACAATGAGAGGGCATGAGCTGGGACCGGCAGGATATGTGCACAACCCCCACAAGTGACTGACTTGACCCTTGGAGTGGCAGGAAGAATCCAACCAGGGTCCTGCTTAGGTGGAAAGGACACAGCATGAACTTGGAGTGTGTACTCAACATATGTAAAGCAGAAGTACAATACAAAAATCCAGTCCATTGAGAAGCCAGCCCATAGCAGAATAGTAATTTTTAATAACAGTATTTTAAAAAATCTGTATTTCCATCCATCAACATCCTCTCAAATTAGCTGAGATGCTCTTCTGCACCATCTGTGCAGGACACAACTTTTAAATTAACTCACTTGCTCTATTCAAATCTTTTTCCTCTCATCTGAATTCTTTATCACAAATGTGACAAAAACCAAGGGGGAGGGACCTGAAGCCTCCTGTTCCTCCAGTACTGCTTCTAGACCCAAGAAAGCCAGGAAATTAAATATTTTAGGGTCAATGCTAAATTGACCGTATATTGTCCAATGGATTTTTTTCAAACTCTACTGCAGTGGCAGCTCCCAAGTTCTTGAATTTCCAAAACCTGATCTGGTCTATTTATTTTCTTTCCCCAGCCATTGTTTTAGGTAGTTCTCTGCTCCTCATAAATATAAAGTTGAGAACATTAAAGTTTCAAAATGTCACTGAGAGGACACTCTTAGGTTTCAAGCTTCTCTCCTTCTTGGTTCCTTTCTTGCTCATGTAAGAAATCAAATAAGATTTCCAGCAAGGGACAATATTCAAACCAGAGTCAGGGAAAAAATTTGAACTGCAAGAGTTAGTTTACCAAAGGGAATACTTCGGTAAAGCATTCCAAAGGGTACTGATCTAGGCTAGGGCCTGGTAAAATGCAGAGCTGGACCTTTTATTCTGCTACTGGTTTTCTGTAGTATACCTCCTCTTTCCAGGTATGTGTACCCCTGCACTCCGCACTTTATGCTATGCCCCTGTCTCCAGACCCCAAACCCAAAAGTCTCTTCAGCCATTGTGGGGGCAGTGTTGTTAGTTTCTCAGGTGAAAAAGGCCTAGGTTCTTGGATTCCCAGGAGAAAAATTTCACAAGGAAACCTGGTTTGTGGTCCAAGTATGTTTCTGTACAGAATAAAAGAAGTTTGAGGTTTGACACAGCGTGCTCAGGGCACTGTACACCCACCTGAGACCCGAGAAACCGCAGCATGGGTTGAGGAGAAGCTGGAAAAGAGGACAATGGTCTCAAAGTTTTAGCCTTTGGGAGACCTTCGGCTGGGAGGTGTAGTCGATGGTGCTGGTTGATCCCATTGTCTGAATTAAACCCACCTGGCCTAGATTGGAGCCCTCCCAGATGTACTGCTTCCTGTCTCAAAAACCTGAATTCCGGCACACACTCTAGCCTTTCTGTCAGGTCAGTTCACCTAATTCTCTGAAGCGACCTCCTGTAGGGGCACCTTGGCATCGAAAGAGACAACCCCCTATCCGACCACCTAACAGTGCACCTCGTGGGGGTAGTTAGTGGTTTGCTTCCGTTCTTGCTTCACAGTGCTGAAGGAATTCACTTGGGAGAAACACTTTTGTAAATCCAAGTAACTTTAATGAGCAAAAGGGAAGAGTCAGGTATTATGGTCTCAAAAAGCACATACTCCGTGGAAAGTCCGCAGGCTGTGCAAGGACCACGCAAAAGTGAACGGATGAAGATGGCAATTTCAGGCGAGCATGAAAAACCACATGAGATGAATACCAGGACGGGGTGCAAAACCAAGCACCGGGAACCAAGAACAGGAAATCGCACGAGAGCAGGGTCCTGGACGGGCGCGGGTGCTCCTAACCCTCTGGACAGGAGCGGGGAGGCTTGCCTGCAGCCTGGTTTTTATCCTCACCTGTTCCCACTGGCTGGGGAGGCATGGTTGAGGGTATTGGCCAATCTTATTGGCTGAGTTTAGTGCACCTGTGTGAGATGATATTGCTGGTGTCTAATGAGGGTGTGTCAGAGTTGGGTTCCATCCGGGCCTAGGTGGCCTGGGTCTGCCCATGCGCAGTGTGGATTTTCCCATAGGTGTCTAATGTGTGCCTGATTGCTTTCCAACCCCTTTATTGTGGCATGAACAGCTAATTTTTGTTTCATGTAGGCATTCAGTAGAGACAACGCCCTTATCCCTAAATCTAGCTGTCTCAAACATCCTGTCTTTCCCCACCCAGCCTATCGACTGTCTCTGGTCTCTTCCACTAATAAGGAAATAGGTCTCTTCTGTCCTTCACCTTCTTTTGTGTTGCAGAGGTTTGTGGGGAAAGGTGTCTCCACCACTCTTTTGTGTCAGTATTCCTGCCCATCCTAACCTCTTTCCTTTTGTCCATTTCCATCTAAAAAGCAATAACCTGTAGTGACTTAGCAAAGTAATTGTGGGGGTGAATCCCTGGAAAGTTTTCCTAGCACTGATTTGCATGTTCAGTCACCCCATGCTTAGAGTAGGCTAACTACAGATGCAAATAAGTAGTTGCTAGTCAGGAAATGCCTTTCAATTTCTGTGACAAACTGCAGATAGCATCCCTACTTGTCCTGTGTGCCCCCACTTTTTAAAATCATTTTACTGGGGGCACATACAACTCTTATCACAATCCATCCATCCAACCATTTTCTGCAAAGGATGTGTGTACATTTGTTGCCATCATCCTTCTCAAAACATTTTCTTTCTGTTCAAGCCCTTGGTATTAGCTCCTCATTTTGCCCTCCCTCCCCGCTCCCTCCTCCTCATGAACCCTTGATAGTTTATAAATTATTGCCCAGTCACTGACTGGGACTCATCAGCCTCACCCTCAAGCCCCCTCGCTTCCTGATATTCAGTCCCACCTGCCTGCCTTCATCCCACCTGCCCGCCTTCTCCAGCTGCCGCCTTCTGCTGGCAATTTCCATGGAGGAAAAGGAATCATATCATATGCCCCCTATCCAGAACCTCCACTCGTTTGATGCAAGTCTGCCTGCGGGGACAGAAGATTAGATCCCTATAAGACTTCAACAGCGCAACGGCAAGAAGACCCTGACCACGGTCCAAGGGATCACTGATGATGACGACCAGAAGAAACTAGTGAAGGCATTTAAGAAGAAATTGAGCAAACAGAATATGGAGAAGGGATTCAGCAACAGAGTGACCAGCGCAAGAACATAGGCCAGTTCCTTGTGGAGATTGGACTGCCTGAGGACGACCAGCTGAAGGTCCATGGGGTTTGAGTGCTTGTGGCTCATGGAAACTTAAGTGAGGATTTCCTTGCAATGAGTAGAGAAATTCCCTCCGTCCCTTGTCACAAGTTTAAACCCTCACAGCTTGGGTCCACTTTTCACTTGGACTTGTGTAACTCCTTCATGCAATAGACCGAAAAGAATCATGCTATCTAGTCTTGAAGTCCCTGGTGGAAACAGAAGTCAAGCAGTAGGCACCTGGCAGTGCCCAGTCTGAAACAGAACAGTTGCATCATGTTTCAGCCAAGCTCGGAGTCCCATGTTCTCAGATGGCTCTGTCTGGCCAGAAACTCCCCTGCCCTAAGAGAATGGCACCCATCTCCTGGGCAGTCCCCAGTGGAGAGGAAGGGACAAGGCAGCTGTGCCACTAAAGAGAGGCTTTGGTTGCAGGAAAAAGATGTCCTGGTGTTGTGGTCTCCTTGTGGTCAAGGAGGTGGACCTTAGGAGATCAGCCTCTTCCCTCTAGTAAGGTGATAGTGCTTCTGCCTTTGCCTCCAAGGTCTTGGTTCTTTTTGACCAGACATAGCTTAGCTAGGGGGTTTCCAAAGATCACCAGAACATGAGGCCAATCATCTATCAGCATTAAACTTTTGACAAATTTCAAAGGATGTCGCTAGCTGTAGCACTTGCAGCTTAATAGCAACAGCTGCCCAATGCCATGTGAAGTAACAACTGGTTTCCTCCCCCTCCTTCAGTTTTAGTGTTATGGATTGTATTTAAACTCTTATTTAAATAAAACTTGTTTGCAGAAAAAAATTATAAATTATTTTATTTTGTCATATCGTACACTGTCTGATGTCTCCCTTCCCCTACTTCCCTGATGTCCATATTCCAGGGAAGAGGTTATATGTAGATCCTTATAATCGGCTTCCCCTTTCTACCCTACCTACCTTCCACCCTCCTAGTATGGCCTCTCTCACCACTGGTCCTGAAGGGGTCATCTGTCCTGGATCCCCATGTTTCTGGTTCCTATCTGTACCAGTGTACATCCTCTGGTCTAGCCAGACAAATGTGTGCATAAACAAAACTGGTGAAGAAAGCTGGTGGCACCTAGCTATCCAAAGATAGCATCTGGGATCTTAAAGGCTTGAAGGTAAAGAAGTGACCAGCTAGCTCAGAAGCAACAAAGCACACATAGAAGAAGCACACCAACCTGTGTGACCACAAGGAGTCAAAAGACTCCATTATCATACATCAAAGAAGAAAAAAAATCTTATCATTTCATGCCCACCTTTCTGATATGATCGCTAAAGACAAATGTGTGCTTAAGCAAATGTGGTGAAGAAAGCTGATGGTGCCCGGCTCTCAAAAGATATAGCATCTGGGGTCTTAAAGGCTTGAAGGTAAGCAAGCAGCCATCTAACTCACAAGCAACAAAGCCCATATGGAAGAAGCACACCAGCCTGTGTGACCATGAAGTGTGGAAAGGGCCAGGTATCAGACATCAAAGAACCAAAAATTTTATCATTATAAATGAAGGGGAGTATACAGATGAGACCCAAAGCTCATCTGTAGGAAACTGGACATCCTCTTACTGAAGGGTCATTGGGAGGAGATGAGCCAGTCAGGGTACAGTGTAGCAACGATGAAACATAAAACTTTCCTCTAGTTCTTCAATGCTTCCTCCCCTCCCCCCACTATCATGCCCAATTCTATCTCATAGGCTATAATTTATAATACATCACAAAATAGAGGACCATGAAAAGAAGAGCTATTTTAAATAAGTAACAACCCCTCTGCATGTATACATATTCAAGGTATATATTCATATTCAAGGTACCTTCAAAAAGTTCATTGAAAATTCCATTATTTTTCATTTATTGTAATACAATAATACAATGTGCTTATGTTAATTTTATGATTGAAATGTAAGGGTGGAGTCTAGCCTATTAATCTGGAGATAGCCATTGAGTAGCCAATGAGGTCTCTATGTGGGCAGGGCTTTCTCCCGAGACTTCTGGGAAATCTCATGATATTTCCCTCATGAAGATGAGAAGCTGTCTCCCCCAGTTGTTGGGAGTTAATCTCAGAGACGATGAATCATGGACAAGACATGATGGCAGCATCCAAGAAGCTAGAGGAGCTGGATAGAGACCACATGGCTTTGCCCTGATGGAGCCAGACCTCTGAAGCTGGGGTGGCCACATGGAGACCTCTGACAGCGATGAGTTGCTTCTGCTGTTGATGGACCCTGAGCCCCGGAAGTGAGGAGCCATGTGGAGACCCCTGCCAGCGCCGGGATTCTGCACCCACTGACCTGTGATTTCGTGAGTCAGAAGGAGACTTTATAGACTGATTTCGGACATATGGGCTAATATCGGACTTATGACTTTGAACTGGACTGGGTTAGGATGCTTTCTCAACATTCCATTCCTTTTGAATATAAACCTTTTCCTTATATCCATATGCATGTCTATGAAATTTGTTCCTCTAGTCTACCCAGACTAACACAAATGTACTTATAGCAAAATGTGGTAAAGAATTTAGATGATGCCCTACAGGTAAAATAGCATCTTCCCCCAAAATAATTTTTAACAAAAAGTGAAAAAAAATAGCGCCTGTGGTCTTAAAAGCTTGTTTCTGAACATCGAAGTGAGAGGTCAACAAGTCCACATGGAAGAAGCACCCCATCATCAGTCACCAAAGGATTGTGAAGCATATAATACAAAATTGAAGGACAGATTAGTGTCAAAGCCTAAAATCTGAGAATCTGGTTTGTAGAAGGCAATGGATGACAGTGGGAACCCAAGATTCATTGGTGGAACTATACCGGAAATAAACTTAAAGAAGTTTTGCTTCTCCATTCACCATTGCCGTAAAATTCCTATATTATGTTACAGATTTAATTGTGTCCTTCATAAAATGTATTGGACTCCCCTATATCACAGAAGTAATCCTTAATTGAAAATAGAACTTTCTACGTCATATTATTGAGACCATATATCATATTAGTGTCCTACACTAATAGCTTCTGAATTATAAAAAGAGCAGTTTGGCGACAGAAGGAAATTTTAAAAGTAAGGACGAAACAGAACCATATAGAAGATCATCGAGGAAGGAGGAATCCGAGGGCTATAGAAACTGACAGACAAGTATCTCCCCCCAACAGCCAACAGAAAGCCTCCATAAAAGTTGGGTCCTTGGGCTGAGCCCCAGTGGCGTAAATGGTTGAGTGTGGGACTGCAGTCCGCGGGCTTGGCGGCGGCTCTCAGGAGCAGCACTGGGTAGTGCCCACAGCCACTAGAGGCCGTGATGCCCCCCCTCCAAAAAAAAAAGTGATGTCCTTAATTCGGACTGGTAGTTTTCTGAAATATGAGAGCATAAATTTTGTCTACAGCCATACCACCCTGAATGCGCCTGATCTCGTCTGATCTGGGAAGTTAAGCAGGGTCGGGGCTTGTTAGTACTTGGATGGGAGAACATAAATTTTACTACTTTAGGACTGAGCCCCGGTGGCGTAGTGGTTGTGCACAGGACTGCAGCCCACTGGGTTGGAGGTTCAAGTCCAGCAGCAAGGCTGGGCCTCCTACTTCCACCTTCAGAGGGCAGTGATGCCTCTAAAAAAAAAAATTTTTTTTTTACTGCTTTAAAGCCATCCACTTGTGGTATTTGTGTTACAATAACACTAGATAACTAAGATACTATCTCTTCTCTCGTTCTTTACCCATCTATAGTCAGGTGGTCACCCCCATCATTTCTCCAAAATCGCTCTTTTTCAAGATCACTAATGACTTCCGCATTGTCAATTTGGTGGCCAATTCATATTCTTCCTCTCACATAGCTTATAAGCAGCATTTAATATAATTGCCATTTCCTGTGTCAACTCCAGACACCATACACTATTGCAGCAGTTCTCAACCTGTGGGTCACAACCTTTGGGGGTCGAATGACCCTTACACAGGAGTCACCTAAGACCATCGGAAAACACATACTTCTGATGGTCTTAGGAACTGAGACACCACTCCTCTATCCACCACCAGGAAGATCCACGCACATGCAGATATGCCCCCATACCAGCACCCAGCATGAAGACTGTTACCCATGCTACACCATTCTTCAAGACAAAATTTCATTTAGTTGTAATTAGAAATAAATATTTCACAATATAAATTGCATATTGTTTTTGTGATTAATCACTGTGCTTTAATTATGTTCAGTTTGGGAGGGGCATTACTGCCCTCTGGTGGGAGTGGGAGACCCAGCCTTGCTCCTAGACAGCTGCTGCTGGGTTTGAACTGCCAACCCAGTGGGCCACAGTTCCGTGCTCAACCACTATGCCTCTGGGGCTCAGCCCATGTTCAATTTTTAAAATGAAAATACATCCTGCATATTAGATATTTACAATATGATTCATAGCAGTAGTAAAATTATAGTTATGAAGTAACAACAAAAGTATTTATAGGATTGGGGGTCACCACAACATGAGGGACTGTATGAAAGGGTCGCACATTAGGAAGGTTGAGAACCACTGGTCTGGTGGGTTTCTTTCTACTTCACTAGCTAATTCTCAGTCCTCTTCAACCTCTTTGTGCTAAATAATTCCAGAATACCTGCTATCTTCTCTACTACATTCTCTCTCTTTATTACATTCTCAGTATTTTAAGTATATTAATACAAAGGGACTTCAAAAAGTTAACAAAAATTTTTATCTTTTAATTTCATTTTCCATGAACTTTTTTGAAGCACCCTAATTTATATAAAAAGCACATAGAACAGTATCCATTATACAATAAATAATGAATAAATTCTGGTTATTCTTCATTATAACTTGTATACCATTATTTCTACATGTTCTTTTAAAAAATTATTTTATTGGGGGCTCATACAAAACTTATCACAATCCATCCATCCATCCATTGTGTCTAGTACATTTGTATATTTGTTCCCATTATCATTCTCAAAACATTTGCTTTCTACTTGAGCCCTTGGTATGAGTTTCTTGTTTTCCCTCTCCCTCCCTGCTCTCCCTCCTTCACGAGCCCTTGGTAATTTATAAATTATTATTATTTTGTCATATCTTACATTGTCCAACGTCTTGCTTCATCTGTTTTTCTCTTGTGCATCCTCCAGAAAGGAGCGTATATGTTGATCCTTGTAATCAGTTCTCCCTTTCTACCCTGCCTTTTCTCCACCCTACCGGAATCACCACTCTCATGACTGATCCCAAGACGTTCATCTGACGTGGATTCCCTGTGTTTCCAGTTCCTATCTATACCAGTGTTCATCCTCTGGTTTGACCCCACACAATATGAGTTAAATCCAGATCTAAATCAACTCGACATAAATTTATCAAGTGCCTATTATGTGCAAGATACTGTACTTAAAATTTAAAAAAAAAAAAAGAAATGTGGGAGATTTGGTCTTCAGTATATGAAGCCTGATTTCAAACAACGTAAATGATGTTCTTGGAAGAGTGAATAAAGATTCAGTTTCAAAGTGATTACATTCTTTCAAAGTACCTTTCATCCAAGAAGCTCACAGTACTTAATAATCAAGTTTATCTTCAAAATTGATGAGGAGAAAAATGTTTGGAATTTTTCTATGAGGAAGGCACTTCTAGGCTCTTGATAAAATGACAGCCTGTATTGGCTACTTACTAGTTCCCAAAATGTGAACTGGATGTGGGACGTAAGCAGCCATCTGAGGACCTAGCATACCACAGTGGAAACTGAAGACCGGGTTTGAGTGAAGAATGGCCAGCAGTGGTCACAGTTGGGGAGACGAGAGCCAAACAATGTGTCAAGAACTGGAGCAAAGGTTGGGAAACAAACAGGCCAAAAATACCAGACTGACTGCCACGCAATCACTGCACAGTGACCTTATATGACCGAGTTGAATTACCTTGCTTGGTTTCTTAGACTCTGACATTTTCCTGCAGTAGAAAGTTGCAGCTCTCCTGTGAAGCAACTGAGGGTTTCAAACTGCCGGCCTTGAGGCTAGCAATCCAAGGTGTAACAGGTGGGACAGGAAGAAAGTTAAAAAAAATAGAAGAAAGGACTAGGAGGCAAAGTCATTTATACAGGTATAAATATTGGCATATATTAATATATAGTTTTAGTATGTACACATATTTAAATGTTAAATATTAAGGTAGCAGATGGAACATTGGGTCTCTACTCAAGTACTCCCTCGATGCAAGAACAATTTGTTCTAAGTGCCTGGTATTTTGTGATGCTCAGCTTCCCAGCACAATGACTGAATACAAAATGGGCCCATAAGCAAATGTGGTATAGAAAGTTGATGGTACCTATTATCAAAAGTTTTAGAGTTGGGGCTGAGCCCCGGTGGCGTAGTGGTTGTGCGCGGGACTGCGGCCCACTGGGATGGAGGTTCAATTCCAGCTCCACAGAGCAAAGGCTGGGCCTCCTACTCCCACCACCAGAGGGCAGTGATGCCTAAAAAAAAATTTTTTTTTTTAAGTTTTAGAGTCAGGGTTCTTAAAGGCTTTCAGTTAACCAAGTGACCAGCTAGCAGGGAAGCAACAAAGCCCACATGGAATAAGCATACAAGCCTTCATGACGTGTTGACAGGAAGAGATATCAAAAGTTCAAAAAACATGCAAACACATCAATATGAAGGAGAGTGGACGTAGTAGAGCCCCAAAGTCCACCAGCAAGATAATCGGACAGTCCCTCTTAAAAGGGCCTCACAAAATAGAAAAATCCACTGGTGAACCATGTAACTATCTTCTAGTTCTTTAAAATGTCCTCCCCTTACTATTAAGGCACTTATGTGTTATATCTCATTAATCATGGAGATTGCATGTGTTCCTTTGCACACTTAAAATCACTCGTACTAGAGAGATGACCCCTCAGAGACAGTGACAGGAGTAAGGTTTCCCTGCAGCTAGGGGAAGTGAGATGGGGCTATGGGGGAAGAAGGAAGTTGATAGCTTTGGTGATTGGGTTATATAACCCTATCCGATGGGATTGAGTAACAAAACTGCATGTGAAGGAAAGGCGCATATTTGGCTGAACCCCGGTGGCCTAGTGGTTGTATGCGGAACTGTGGCCTACAGGATTGACAGTTCAAATCCAACAGCCGCTCTCCCACCAGGGCAGTGATGCCACAAAAAAATAAAAGAAAAAGAAAAAGAAAGGCATATATTGGCATGAGTAAGATATCAATAAAAATATTATTCAATTAAAAAAAGGAAAATGGAATTAAAGGATGATGAACTTTTTAAAGCACCCCTGTATGTAACAAATTATATTAAAGCTATTTTTAAAATACTCACTTGGAGGAATACTTCTAATATTTTAATAGATTTGTTTAATATCGATATTTAATTGTATCAAATCTTGGTTAAAATAGCACCAAAAAAGAAATTTATAATAATGCTGTTCAATATCACTAATAAAAGGTTACTCATGCCCCTTCCAATTTATATAAAATTGTATTCCTTGAGACCCAGTAAAATAAAATCTTCATAAAATAATTTATAAGTGTCATATGGAATTTGTCATGGCTGTTAACACTGGAATGAAACCCTGTCTGGCACTGCACTATCCTGTTGTCCTTATGTTTGAGTCCATTGTTTCAGTCACTGTGGCATTCCATCTCCCTGATTGTTATCCTTTTTGCTGCCCTTCTGCATTACTAAGAACAGAGTAGAACTCTCCCATAGAGTCTTCTTCACTATAATCATGATAGAAGGAATTCTCCAGGATTTTCTTACACAGAACCCTTCAAATTGCCAACCTATAAGTTTGCAGTCATATTCAAACCACTCGAGCTATTCAGCCTCCTTGTATCAGTATTTACAAACTATATAATCTAGGGAGACTTTGTCATGTGTCAACTGGGCTAGGTTGAACTCAACCGTACTAATTCCCTTTTGAATTATAGAATATGTCCATTGAAGTGCTAAAAATATTACCAGCTTTGAACAAGCATTGACAACTTTTTGTTTTGTTTTGTTTTGTTTTGTTTTTTGGGCATCACTGCTCTCCGGTGGTGGGAGTAGGAGGCCCAGCCCCACTGCTGGAATTGAACCTCCGTCCCAGTGGCCGCAGTCCCGCGCACAACCACTAAGCCACCGGGGCTCAGCCCTAGCATTGACAACTTTTTCACTTGACTGAGAATAGATATAAAATGGCATCAGTTTAAAAATATATTCCCATTTCAAATGTTATAAAATATCAAAGAAATGTTCATCTAAAAATTAGTGAAATCTTACATATGTTATATTTCAAATTATTGGGGGGACAATATTATTAACAGCAAATAAATGTATTTGACAGTATTAAAACATATCCCTTTGAATGGCTCCAAAAATAAACATCATGCATAGTCATACAGCAAATAACAAATTAGAATATGTATTTTAAAGTGAAAAAAGGTTAATTTAATATAAAAAGAATTATTTAAAAAAGAAAAAAGAATTCTTATAGATTAATAAGGAACTCATCAATATTTATGAAAAATAGACAGATTATGAAAATAACCAGACAGATCAGAGAGAGCACACTGAACTTCACTTTTAATTATAAAGATGTAAATCAAAATAAAATATATCTTACACTGAGATTAGCAATAGTGGGAATGTTCAGGATGGAATGGCCATAGACAAGATTGGAAAGCATTCTAAAGTTTGTTAACACTCAATACTGTCAAGATTAAGGGAAAACAAATATTTATACATTATTATTGGTTTGGGGCTGAGTCCCGGTGGCATAGTGGTTGTGCGCGGGACTGCGGCCACTGGGACGGAGGTTCAATTCCAAAAGTGGGGCTGGGCCTCCTACTCCCACCACAGGAGAGCAGTGATGCCCCCCCCCCAAAAAAAAAACATTATTATTGGTTTAAGTCTAAATTCCATCCATTTTTTAGACAGATTTCTACACTATTTAAACTTTTTTTCGGTTTTTTGGGCATCACTGCCCTCTGGTGGTGGGAGTAGGAGACCCAACCTTTGCTCCTGTGGAGCTGCTGCTGAAATTGAACCTCCATTCTAATGGGCCACAGTTCCGCACACAACCACTATGCCACCAGGGTTCAGCACTATTTAAATATTTTAAATGTATTCTTGACTTTCTAGAAATCAATGATGGCAATGATTTATAAAGTCCTCTAAAACAGTATTTAAGCTCAAGTATATCATGCATGTGTTTTCGTAATTCAACTGATCTAGAACTGACATAGAGAAGGAAATAGGCTAATTTACAGGTAGCTCTGAATGTACATACTTCAAGGTTTTCCTTACAGTTTATACAAAACTTCATGTAAGTCCATAGATAACTCGGTCCTGTCAGGAAATTTTTTTTTTAATTAAGTAAATGCCGCTTGGAGATGTATAAAAACCACAAAACTTCAAGCCAGTCAGATTTGTAATGAATTCTCATCTTTAACAAATACTTGCTAGGGAGCCTTTTAATGAAGACCTGGAATAGTTACAGCAAAATTCTATGTTTTACAGATTGTAATGAAGTCCCAGAGAAACAATATATAATGAGCTAGGATGGTTTTATCTGGCAACTAGTACATGCTCAATAAAATACTCATTACTATTAGTTCACAATTTTGCCTATTGGTGCATTTAAAAGTGCTATCTTGTGCTTAATTTAATAGAGTCCTCGGGGAAACTGAGGATATTTCAAGTTAATGATTTATCTGTAATGCTTCAACCATGTTAGACTTGTGTTTTTGTTTTTGTGTGAGTTATCAGTTCATATCTTAAGGCAGTACTAAAGTGCTATTCCAAAATCCTCTCATTTTTACAATGTCTTTGGTTCAGGGAAATCATGTCCAAAATATCCCGTGTTTCATGATGATTGAATTTCTTTGTAGAAGGGACAGCTAATCCCAAAGAATGTAACAATTTGCTGGTGTTGGAATCTGTAGCTGAGACTTTAGTAGCATCTGTTTATAACAGTTCCGTAAGTAACATTACGTTTATTTTTAGAAGATTATATGAAAACAAACCATTTATTGTTCTTTTGAGAGTGAATCAAATCTAGGTCAGGGAAAAATGTATTCAAAACTCGTGTAGTATTTCTTACTTGAAATAACAGAATCTTGCATACTACAGCCAAGTATGAAAGTGGATATTTGAGTGAAGTGGATGAAACTTGATATAAACTGATTAGCTTAATAAGAAATTATATTTCCAGAATATGTACATTTTTATGAATAGGTAAATAAGTCCTATTATGAGAGGAGAGCTAAATTATGGTTGATTGTATAAAATTATCTTAACAGTAGAATATCCATTAGGCCTAAAGCAAAAAAATAAAAATAGAAAGTTCATTCTTGTTGAGTTACTAAGTCGCATATTGAGCTGGAATAATTTGTAGCTAAGAGGAGAAAGTGTGCACTAAGACTGAAAAACAAAAATTCAAATTCACTGTCATTGAAAAAAATCCTGACTGATAGTGACCGTACAGAACAGACTAGAACTGACCCTATGCGTTTCTGAGACTGTAACCACTGAACGAAGTCTTGTTTTTCAGAGGGGTCTTGTTTTTCTCCCAAGCAGCAGCTGGTGGTTTCGGACTGCTGACTTTGTGACTAGCAGCCTAATGCACAAACCACTCAACACAGAACACCAATGTTCCTATACTTACGCCAGAGTTCCTTGGCTACTTGACAGAGGAGATATTATGACTGTGATGGAATTAGCTCTATTTAGGAACAGAATCAACATACTCTTAATCACACAAGTTACATTCCAAAAGAAACTGGATTTCCGCTAGGGAAGATATAATAGAGATAACATAGAGAGTGGATTCCAAAGAGGTATCCATTAAAACTCTTTTTTATAAATTTTATTTTAATAAATCATTTTATTGGTGGCTCCTATAGCTTTTATAATAATCCATACGTCAATTGTATCAAACACATTTGTACATATGTTGCCATCATCAACATTAAGAATCTTCGGAATAAAAAACAAAATAGAAAAATTCCCGGGCTGAGCACCAGTGGTGTAGTGGTTGTGTGCAGGACTGTGGCCCACTGGGATGGAGGTTCGATTCCAGCTCCACAGAGCAAAGGCTGGGCCTCCTGCTCACACCACGCCATGATGCCCCCCCCCCCAAAAAAAGAAAAATTCCCTATCCCCACAGTTTAAAGATCTGATCATTTTTCCAGTCCATTTTGCATAAGTTAATATATTGGCATCTAGAATATTATGGTGAAATAAAATTGCTTGGAATGGTTCCACTGGGCATGTCTTTGTAATGTCCACCAAAAAATTTGATGCGACCATACAAATAGAGTATGTGAAACATTAATAGGGGGGATTGATTAGTTTTTTTTGATTGGTTAGTTTTGCCACTCTGTTGGATATATAAACGAACCATATCAGAAGCACAAAGAGAGAAGGAGCATTGTCATTATGAAAGAAGAGACACCAACAGAACACATGCAAGATCTCTGTCTGCAGTGGCATAGAAAGAAATAGAAAGAGGCACCATAATCCATGGCTCATCTCCACAATCAATTTTAGAACATTTTCTTCTTTGTTATATTCATTCTTATTCTTTTCCCCAAAACCTTTTAACAATACTCTAGGAAATCATTAATCTAATTACTGTCTCTATATACTTACAGTATAAATTCTGAATTTCACATAAAGAAAAATACCCCCACAAAAAACCCCATAATCCAGGAGCAAGGCTGGACCTCCCACTCCCACCAGAGGGCAGTGGTGCCCGCCGCCCCAAAAAAACCCATAACAAAAAAATAGCAACATAAAACAAAGAAAAAAATATAGCAGAAAATATTGAAAACCAAAACAAATTTAAAATTAATAAACCGGGAGAAAAATGGTAAGGTGCTAAATTTTAATGTAACTGTATCTGCATTACCATATTAAAAAGAAGTTGCCTATATTCTGACATTTCAAGAGGAAGACTATGAACAAAATCAATGGCACTGAAGGAAGAAGTTCAAGCTACTCTGAGAACATTGACCAAAACACGGTTCCGGGAATTAACGGATTACCCATTCAACTGTCTCAACAAGCTAATAAAGCACTAAAAGCAATCGCTTGTCTATGCCAGAAAATTTGGAAGACACTACTTTTTTTTTTTTGGAAGACACTACTTGGCCAACCATCTGGAAGATGTCCATTTATACCCATTCCAAAGAAGATGACCCAACAGAATGCTCAAGTTTTTTTTTTTTGGGGGGGGGGCGCATCACTGCCCTCAGGTGGTGGGAGGAGGAGGCCCAGCCTTTGCTCCATGGAGCTGGAATCGAACTTCCATCCCAGTCCCGCGCACAACCACTACGCCACCGGGGCTCAGCCCAGTGCTCAAGTTATCAAACAAGACGATTGACATCACAGCAAGTAGACAAAAACTTGCTGAAGATCATCCAACAACAGTTGCAGTGGTACATTGACAGGGAGCATGGAAAAAGAGGAAAGCCCTCAATAAGATGGATGGACACAGTGGCTGCCAGAAAAAGCTTCACTGTAAGAACATTTGTGAGGCAGGCCCAGAAAGGAGCAGCATCTCACTCTATTGTCATAGGGCCACTGTGAGTCACAACTAACGAGATAGCGCCTAGCAAAAGCAGGAAGGAAAAACAAAAAGGGAAAAGTGTTAATGTGGCGAGAAGAACAAACAAAAGATGAAGGCACGGCGTGGGTATGGCTGTAGAGTTCTGTGGCTGTGGCAATGTGAGCATGGGTGGTCTGTGTCCTCAAGGTAAAAGGGGGAAACAAGCATGTTTAATAATAAAGCAAACTTGGTTTGGGTGTGTGTTTTCTTGATTTGTGGGTGAGCCTGCGTCTATGTGGGAGGTGAGTATATTCATAGGGAGACAGAGCCACACAGGAAGAAGAAATAAGAGAGAAAAGATTAAGCTAAAGAT
The DNA here is from genome assembly GCA_004026705.1 of Nesogale talazaci. Taxonomy (NCBI): domain Eukaryota; kingdom Metazoa; phylum Chordata; class Mammalia; order Afrosoricida; family Tenrecidae; genus Nesogale; species Nesogale talazaci. The sequence goes on along the minus strand of PVJH01017387.1, from coordinate 8,380 downwards.
AAAACCACAGTTTGGGGGTTTCTGATCCTTTTGCAATGTTGACGTGTGCACAAATCTGTGACACTAGGGGAGTGGGGGGGAGCTGAAGAACAGAAAAGTAAGAAAAAATGGGGGAAAGTGTTGCTTCCTCAGTGAGCCTGCACCAAACTACCCATGTGGTCTAGAGATTTAGCTGGGTGGGTTGGAGTCGGGGCAGGGAAAGATCAGATTGGGCAGGACAAGGGGAGTGCACAAAAACTGCTCCAGTCACTCATCAATAGTGAAAGGGAGTCAGTAACAGCATGCATTGCCAGTCTCCAATTTTAAGAAACTTTGATGTACTTTCTTTTAAGCTGTTTTTCTGCCTTCTAAGGAGTTCCTGGTAGGAACTATCTGGTAGTTGCTGAGAAGATCTTTCTGTATTATTATCTGGCAGCCATACACCCTGAGTCCTCTTTGCTCTTTTGTGATTGACTGATTTCTTTCAATATAATATTCTCCAGGTTCATCTATGCCATGAGGTACTTAATTGTTCCATCATTACTGAGATGTACTCAATAAATATGGCCCTGCTAGCCATAATTCTTATGTTACTGTACAAGTTGCATAACCTGTTGTCAATTTGAGACTTACAAGTGAAGGGGTGGGGTTTAGCCTGTCAATCAGGTCACAACTTGATGACCTCATTTAGAGGCATTATGGAGATAAATAGTTCCTTGGAGACAGGACACAAGCTGACTCCCTGGGAGACATTGCAGCTGGCAAGAAACCTAGAGTGGGAGGAGTCACACGGAGATCCCTGCCAGCCACTGACATGTTTACAATGCCACCGAATCCATAAGACTTCCCACCCTCTGGCCTGTGATCTTTCTGTATTCAGTATCATTGCATGTGCTGCATGAATTTGAAGAGGAATTTATAGATTGGTATCAGACACATGAGCTAATATCAGATTTATGGACTTGATCTGGACTGGCCTGGAATGTTTTCTTAATATTCATAGACCGTTGCATATAAAGTTCTGTCTTATACATAAATGCATGTTTATAAATTTGTTTCTCTAGTCTACCCAAACTAACAGGTATGTATTATAATTCTGGACTCTATGCCTGTGGCTGTGACTCTGAGTTAGAGAATATTCTTTATTAGAGTATTAAGGTTGAGTCCTGACCTAAGTAGAGGGTGTGAACCAAGTCACATCCATTGTTTCCTTGGGGGAATCTTTAAGATCTCTTTAAGAGAGGGCATGACTTGAGACATCATCATTTGTTTTCCTGGGTGGGCAGTATAGTTGAATCAAGCAAGCAAACAAACAAAAACAAACTATGCATGCATCAAAGCCTTTTGGCACATAATAGCCATCTTGGACATAGATATCCCAGGACCACTGGAAAAGAACATCCAAGATCTGTCTGAAGTCGTGATGCTGCTGAGACAGATGCACCAGAGACTTTGGATGAAGATTCATAGGAGCATTTTCGAGAATGTGAGGTACTTTCTTCTCATCTGGCAAAGGAGAGGACTTCCTCTGAACAGTGATTGCATCCTAACTGTTTAATAATCATGATGTGTGGTAGCCTATTAACTTCTTTTATAAACTCAATTCACCGTTGAGTATTTTCTGGAAGTGTCGTGTGACTCTTGTGACAAATTATCAAACACAACATAGAAATAGGGGGTGATTGGAGGAAAGGCTAGTGTCAGAATAGGGTAAAGGAGGTTAGAGAGTAAAGACATACCTGACCCCTCCTTGTGGCAATAGGGAAGCCTGAAGAGGTCAGTTATACCAGCCTTCCACGTGGTCTATTACAATTACACTTCAGGAATGCATAGTTTTGCAGTATGTACCAGTTTGTAATGCATTCTTCTATGGAGCATTTAATTTGATTCCCATCTTCTTGCTATTGTAAACAGAGGTATGTCAAACACAGATGTGCAAATATTTGTTGGTAGGATGGTTCTTATTTCTTTAGAGTATGTACCAAGGATAATGATTCCTGGGTTATAGGGCATGTTTTATTCCCGGTTGTTTGAGGTAGCAGCATATGCTTTTCCGTAGTGGTTGCACATTTTCACAATCCCACCAGCAGTGTATGAATACTCTCCAAGCTCTCTGTACATTCTCCAGATTTTCTTTTTGTTATTGTTATTTTTCTTTTAAATTTACAGTAAATGCTGGTGTAAGGTGGTATATCATCATTGTTTTGATTCGCATTTCTCAGAAGGCTAGTCATTGTTAATATTTTATGTTTCTTGACCTTCTGTATGTTTTCTTTGGTAAACTGCTCATGTCTTTTGTCAATTTTTAAATCTTTTCCTTGTTGAAGTATTATAGCTGTCTATAGATTTTAAAAATCAGTTCCTTGTCTGATGTATTGTTGCGCAAATCTCACCCCCTGGTTCCCCAGTCTGTGAGTTCTCATTTTACTATTTGATGAGGCTTTTTGATGAACATTAAGTCTTGTTTTTCATAAGACATTCATTATTTTGTTTTTGGCTGTGTGTGCTTTTTTATATTATATTTGTAGTATGTTTATGCCTTATGAAAGGACCCTTAACTTTTTTGTATCTCTCATTGATGATGTTTATAAATCTGGAATTTATGTTTAGATTTTTAATCCATCTTGACTTTGTTTTTGTATATGGGTGAGCTCTGGACCCTATTTTATTATGCACATGTAAACCAAATTTTTCTGATACCATTTACTAAAGAGAATATCTTCTTCATTTAATACTTTTGGCCCTTTATTAGATACTTGCTGTCTGTAGGTGGATCGGTTTAAATCTGTTCTCTCTCTTTCTCTCCCTCTCTTGCTCTCTTCACTTGGTCTGTACATCTATTATTGTACTAATACCAAGGGTGTTTTGACTACTGTGTTTATATATTAGGTTTTGAGTTCAGAAAGTAAGAGCATTCCTGCTTTGTTCTTCCTAACAAGTGCTTTGGTTATCTTGAGTCTCTTTGCTGTTTATATGAAGTTTTTCATGAGGTTTTCCTTAAAAAAAAAAAAAAAAAAAAGAATGGTGTGGAATCTGAATTGGAATTACACTGTATTTGTACATTGCCTTGGGTAGTAGCGACATTGTCACAATATTCAGCATTCTTATTAATGAACATAGAATATTGTTCTATTTATTTATGTCTTTTTTGGCTTCTTACATTAGTGTTTTGTGGTTTTGTTTGTACAAGTCTTTTATCTCTCTGGTAAAACTTATTCTTAAACATTTCAACTTTGGGCATAAGAACATTATATTTCTTGGTTTACTTTTCATAGCTCTATTCGCTAGTATAGGAATCAAATTGATTTTTGTTTGTCAATATTGTATCCTATCAAATTGCCTAATCTTTGGGTTGTTTTCCATATTTCTTGCCTTGATTTTGAGTTTTTCACATATACAATCATATCAGCTGCAAATAAATTTTTACTTCTTTGTCAATTTCCATATACTTGATTTGTTTTTGTTGTCTAAAAGCCCTGTTAACTTCTAGCACAATATTGAGTAAGAATGGTGATAAAGGGCATCCTTTTCTGGTTTCCATGAAAGTGGAAGGCTTTCAGTTTCTCCTTGGTGAGCAGGATATTCACCATTGGTTTTGAGTCTATGGCTTTTACTGTGTTGAAAAATTTCCCTTCTCTTTTCATTTTGCTGCGTGTTTTCTTTCAGGAGTAGATGTTGAATTTCATTAAATGTGTTTTTCTGCATCAGATGATATGATAATTAGTTTCTGTCTTAGACAGCACCCTTGCCCTGTGTTTCCTATTCTACAATTCACATTATAATGGCCACAAAAAGTCACAAACAATGCCTCTACTGTATTTGGGGGGAAACTAATAGGGGGCGATTGGAGGACATTAACAGTTTATTGTGCACATGAGAAATGCTCAGGGTACAGTTATTCAGTCAGGATATGTTATTAAGTTCCTACTAATAAGTGCCCAGAAAGCATGATATTCCATTGTAAGACTTTTCATCAGCTAAAACTTTGTTGAATAGCAAACCCACCCACCAAATTAGGTGCTTGAAGGCACCCCATTCCAATAAACTTAAGCTTGAAGGCACTCAGCTTCAGATCCATGGTTCTGTAAGGCCATTTCCCACAACTAAGTACCTAGAGCCACCCCACTCTAGAATTCTGCTTCCTATCCCAAAGCACTCAGCTTTCCTTGCTCTGTGGGCCAAGAAATCCACCACTCCGTCTCATGCTTTGCCTCCTGGAACTTTTGATTCTCTTTTGCCATTCTTCAGATGTCACACCTGTCTTCCGGATCCAATAGGTTCATTGTGCAGGGATCTCAGTGTCCAGAGAACAAGCTCCACTCTTGCCTCTTCCAGACAGTGAGATTCCTCCATCCTGCTTCTCAGAGTTACCATTTTATACCCAGCAGGGTGGCAATCTCTTAAATTTTGTTAACAGCTACTCACAGGTCAATCCTTTCAGTGTCTTCCCCCGGCTTTCTACCAAGATTCATGCAGGAAAAGACTATTTGGTGGAAATTACAGACTTGGCTTGAAGAGCTACATTAAATATCTCACTGTCCCTGAAATTATTTCATTCTTATCTTGTTTTATTGATATGGTAAGTTACATGAATTATTTTTCAAATGGTGAACCATTCTTGAATATCTAATAAGAATCTCACTCGATCATGATATATTATTACTTTTATTTTATTGAATTCTATTGACCATGGTTTTGTTGAGAATTTTTGCATCTATGTTCATAAGGGTTATTGTTCTGTAATTTTCTATTCAGGAATGTTTTTGCTGGTTTGGGCTTCAGGGTTAAACTCACTTCATAAAATGAGTTAGAGAGTTGACTGTACTTGTTGATATTCTAGAATAGTTTAGTTTGTGTAGAATTGGTGTCAACTATTCTCTGAGTTCTTGGTAGAATTCACAGGTGAAGCCATCTGGCCTGGGCCTGGGATGTTTCTTTGTTGGAAGTTTTCAAAGGACCTGGTCTTTTATTCTTTTGTTATGGTTGTGTGGTTTTCAACATCAATCTGTGTTACTTAAGATAGTGTGTTCTATAAAAATTGTCCATTTCACCTAAGTTTTCAGATTGGTTGGCACTCAGTCTTATTATTGTTATCTTTTATTTCATTTCATTTTGCTGGGATGTTATCCCTTTCATTTATTATTCTTGATAATTACATATTCTCTTTCTTTTCTTTTATTGAGTATACCAGTAGTTTATTAATTTTGTTAGTCCTTTAGACTTAATTTCTTGTCTTAATGATTTTCTCTGTTGTTTTCCTTAGGTTTGTCTGCTGACATAAATTGTATGGCCAAAGAATTCCCCTTAGTACTTTTTTCTAAGTGGGTCTTGTTTATAAAAATTTCTTTAATTTCTCCTTGTCTGGAAATACCCTTATTTATTCCTTATATTGGAGGAACTGTTTTGCTGGAAAATGATTTTTGGTGGTCATTTTTTTTCCTTCTGGGATTTTACACAACATTCTATTGACTTCTTGCCTGCATGGGTTCTCCTGGAAAATCCATGTTTGTTCTTTTATATAACTAGTCTTTCCTCCCCCCAGAACTGCTTTTAGGATTTTTTTCTTATCCTTGGTATTGGAAAATTTCACCATAATATATTGTGATGATTTGGGAGTATATATGTGTGAGGGAGAGAGATCTGTTCCTGTTTAGGGGTCTCTCAGTTTCTTGAATATTTATGTTGTCCACATTTGTGGTGTTAGGGACGTTTTCTTTCAGAATCTCTTATTCTACTGTCTTTGTTTCTTCCTGTTCTAGAATTCAATGAGACATAAAGTATTCCTCTTGACAGTAGCCCATGTAATTCTTATGCTTGCTTCAGATTTTAAAAAATTTATTAAATCATTTTATTGGGGGCTCATACATCATTTTTCACAATACATAAATAAACATACTGTGCCAGACACCTTCACATGTCTGCTGCTATTATTGTTCTCCAATCATCTGCCTTTTCCCTTGAGTCCCTAGTATCGACTTTTCCATCCCTTCCCCTCTTTCCCTGCTCTCTCCTTCCTACCAACCCTCGATACTTTATAAATTAGTATTGTTCTGTCATATCTTCCACTGCCCAACCTCTCCCCCAACCCATTCCCCTGATGCCCAAGATTTTTTGTTCTTTTTGTTGAATGTCTTCTTCATACATTAGACTTAAGAGATTTGTTTTCAAGATCACTAATTCAGCTATCAATTACTTTATTCTATCTCTGATTCTTTTTTTTTTAACTCATTTTATTGGGGACTCATACAGCACTCATCATAATGTATACATACATTATCTCTGATTCTTAAAAGTGTTGTCTAACGATTGCTGAAGACAAATGTGTGTATTAGTAATGTGGTGAAGAAAGCTGGCCATTGGTGGCCTGACTATCAAAAGATATAGCATTTTGGGTCTTACAGGCTTGAAGATAAACAAATGGCCATTTAGTTGACAAGCTACAAAGTCAACATGGAGGAAGCACACCAGATTGTGTGACCACGAGGTATCAAAGGGTTTGGGGATCAGGCATAAAAGAACCAAAAATTTTTATCAGGGATAAAAGAAATAAAAATTATATTATTGTAAATGAAAGGAAATACAGGTTGCGGACCCAAAGCCCATCTGCAGGTAATGGACATCCCCTTAAAGTAGGGTCATGGGGAGGAGGCACACCAGTTAGGGTGCAGTGTAGCAATGATGAAACATACTACTTTCCTCTAGTTCTTCAATGCTTCCTTCCCCGGCCCCCACCCCTTAAACACTATCATGATCCCAATTCTACCTTATAAATCCGGCTAGACGAGAGGATGTACACTGGTACAGATAGGAACCTGAAACATAGGGAATCCAGGACAGATGATCCCTTCAGGACCAGTGGTGAGACTGGTGGTACTGGGAGAATGGAGGGAAGGTGGAGTAAAAATAAGGAACTGATTATAAGGATCTACATATAACCTCTTCTCTGGGGAATTGACATCAGGGAAGTGGGTGAAAGGAGATATTGGATAGTGTAAGATATGACAAAATAACAATAATTTATAAATTATCAAAGGTTCATGGGGAGGGAGGGATTGGAGAGGGAGAGGGAAAATGAGCTGATGCCAAGGGCTTAAATAGAAAGCAAATGTTATGAGAATGATGATGGTAACAAATGTACAAATATGCTTGAAATACAATGGATGTATGTATGAATTGTGGTAAGAGTTGTAATAGTCCTCAATAAAATGATTTTTTTTAAAGTTTATTTGATGGGCCTCCCACAGGAGCAAAGGCTGGGCCTCCTACTCCCACCACCAGAGGGCAGTGAGGCCCCCCCCAAAAAAAACAAAAAAAAAAAGTTTATTTGAACCTCGTGGTTATGTGAACATAGCAACTAAACTCTTGGTTTTTACAGTTCTGTGTTTGTGAATTCTTGTCAGATGCTTGAATAAAGTTCTATGCATAAAATATTCTATTATCTTAGTATTATTTTTCTGGATTTCTATTTGTTTTTGTTTTCTTGTTTTTTTTTCTAAAGATTTCATTTTTTCTTTCTTTTGTTCTTTTATTTGGTAGCCCTCTTGACCTTTTTCTCCATCAGTTGAGAATACCTGAACATTATTCTTCTGAATTATTATTATTATTTTTGGTTTTAGGGCATCACTGCCCTGGAGGTGGGAGTAGAAGGCCCATCCTTTGCCCCTGTGGAGCTGGAATTGAACCTCCCTCCCAGTGGGCTGCAGTCCCGAGCACAACCATTACGCCACCGGGGCTCAGCTCTTCTGAATTATTTTTCTGGAAATTCTAGAGCCTTTTATCCATCAGGATATTGCTTTGGGTCAAATGGTCTATGGGCCATCTGTTTGTATCTATCTGTGATAACTGCTTAATTTCATGTCAACTTGAAGATATATAAAAGTGTAGGGGTGGTATTCGGCCTGTCAATCAAGGAAAAACCTGATGTTGCCTCCTTATGGACATGGCCTTCTCATAAGGAAAGTTCTGGGACCCTCCCTCCCTTCCGCCCCCCATCCCCCCACTCTCTTTCTGCCTTCACTTTCCTGCTGAAGGACTGATTGTTTCTAGAGCCACCATCATTGAATCCACCCAACTTTACACCCACCAACCTGTCGTCTTCCTATATTATGCATCATTGCATGTGAGTTTGAAGAGGGGCTTATGGACTAGTACCACACTTTTGGACTTGCGATGGACTGAGCTGGGATGATTTTTTTATTTTATTTTAGGCATCACTGCCCTCTGGTGGTGGAAGTAGGAGGTCCAGCCTTTGCTCCTGTGGAGCCTGCTGCTGGAATTGAACCTCCATCCCAGTGGGCCGCAGTCCCGCGCACAACCACTACGCCCCCGGGGCTCAGCCCCATATAAAGCTCTTTTTCACATACATATGAATATAACTGAATTTGTTTCTGTTGTCAACCTA